>CM056395.1:7799722-7971681 GCA_029718625.1 Synaphobranchus kaupii | reverse complement strand
ACATACACGTGTTTGCGTGCACATACACTGACTCTGTTTCACACGCATACTCCTGACACACATGCGAGCGCGCACACACACACAAGGGTTGCATCATCTAGAAGCCAGCTAGGAGCAGGGAGAATGATCCCAGCTGCTTCTGCCTTTATTATACAGCCTCTGCTGCATTCGTCAGACTTCTGTGTCAGACGTGTGTGTGTGTGTGTGTGTGTGTGTGTGTGTGTGTGTGTGTGTGTGTGTGTGTGTGTGTGTGTGTGTGTGTGTGTGTGTGTGTGTGGGTGTGTGTGTGTGTGTGTGGTGTGTGTGTGTGTGTGTGTGTGTGTGTGTGTGGTGTGTGTGTGTGTGTGTGTGTGTGTGTGGGTGTGGGTGCGCGCATGCGTGTGAGTGCGTATGTGCATCCTTGCGTGTGAATACCCGTTTGCCTGTCCATGTGTCCACCCATGTGTCCATGCATTTCTGTAAGTGTGTGTGTGTGTGTGTGTGTGTGTGTGAGAGAGCCTGTGAGAGCGGTACCGTCTTTTCAGTATCAAATGACCATGTGCCCAGTAAATGCATTTGAATGCCCTTTTGAATGTCGATTCCACTGTTAAGGTCAGCAGTCTTAATATTCTATTGGTGCTATTACGTTTGTAGCCTATTTCCCAGCGTTGCTTTCACGTGCCCTTTTTACAGATCTCAGACGCTGGCATTTTTAAGGTTTCGTAACAGTGGTGATCCTCATTTTTGAAGAAGGGGAGGGTCTCCGTGCTCTGATGGGCTGCACGACTGGCAGGTGTGTGCACTGTGGAAAGTAGGTTATAGAGAACTTAACCACCTGGTGTGCGTGTGTGTGTGTGTCTCCTCACAGGGTTTTCTGAAGAATGAGAGGGACAATGCGCTGTTGTCGGACCATCGAGGAGTCCCGACGCAGGGTGAGTCTGTCCACCTCCTCACTCCCCAGACACTCCACACACACACACACACACACACTCACCTCCTCACTCCCCAGACACTCACACGCATGCACGCACGCAGCACACACACACACACACACACACACACCTCCTCACTCCCCAGACACACACACACACACACACTCACCTCCTCACTCCCCAGACACTCACACACACACTCACGCGCACGCACGCACGCACACACACACACACACACACACACACCTCCTCACTCCCCAGGACACTCACACACTCACACTCACACCTCACACACACACACACACACACACTTACCCTCCTCACTCCCCAGACACTCACACACACACTCACACACCTCCACATGTCTGCTGCTCAGTGTTCTTAGTGGAACACCCTAGTAAGCACAGTATCTCCGGTAAACACAGTAACTCGGGTATCCCCATGAACTACAGTGCACCTAGTACCGCCAGTAGTGAGTACCCCCACTCACTAACCCCCATATCCCCAGTTAACATAGTATCCCAGTAGCCCTCATAACCCCAGTAAACTCACTAACCTGCATATCCCCAGTTAACATAGCAATCCCAGTAGCCCTCATAACCCCATTAACCTCACTAAGTCCTGTATCTTTTGTATCTCCCATAATCCCCCTGTGCTTGTCCTGTTGGTTATTCCATCCGGTGGTGGTGGGAGAAGGACATGGTAGCAGGTAGCAGGAAATGATGGTTATGCAAGGTCCCGTTCGCTAGACTGCTTTCTGCTGTGTGATTGACTTTACAGGAAGCAAAGCTCCTCCCTCGCTCTCCCTCTCTTCTTTCTGGTCTCTCTCTCCCTCTCCTTCCGATCAATGCTCCGCTCCCTCACCGCTCACCTTCCGTCCATCGATATGCGCCTAAATATAGCCGGTGATGGCCTCTGGCTAATATTAACACTCCTATCTATCTCCTCGTGTCTAACACACCAACGCCCTAGAAAAAGAGCCATTTGCCTCAGGCTAGTGTACAGAAAGAAAAATGTAACTTTCATATAATAGCCTCTTGCTTATTTTTGTATGCGTTCATGTTTATTGTTAGCGGAAACGCCCTTCAAAGCCTCCCTGAAAACTCTGCTTATACGTCGTACAATGGACAGTGTAGCCATATCACACCGTGCTCCTCTGTCACGCCCTTCTCACTTGTTGTGTTTAACCGCTTAGCTTGGGCTAATATTAACTGTTCTTTAATGACTTCTCATCTGGAGAAGTTCAGAAAAGGCTTAATTAGAAAGATCCTTTCAATTACCAAGCGCTCCCTTGGCGTGACAGAAAATAGAGGAAGGTCTCGAGACTTTTAATGGGGCTCCAGCCTAAATCTGGAGCGGCGGAGAGTCCGGACCCAGTTTACGGCATTTTCCGCAGCCTCACCCAAAGGGCGAGGCCCACTTAGCGGCTCCCCGTCGCCGTGTCCCCGGTCAGCCTCCCTCAGCTTCGCGTTAGTCAGCAGCGCGCGCGGTTTGTTGCGTCCGCTCTGTACATAGCCGGTCACGTCATTCACAAGTAGGGGCTGCATCCGTGGTCCTGGAGAGACACGGGTTGTTCTGGTTTTTTTTGGTATTACTGAGAACTTGATTGTTAACTTGGCCAGTTCACCTCCGATGGATTTAATGGGTCTTGAATTTTGAGGTGAAAAAAAAGGCAGCAGGTCCCGTGAGTCTCCGGGACCAGGGTTGCAGGCCTCTGTTCTAGAGCATTCTATGACCCGGTTTTCTCTAAGATGTGACCCAATCAGCCTGCTATCCTTCCCCTTCATTTCAGCCTTCTGTCACTATTCTCTTCTTCTGTCCCTACCTTCCTTCTTCCTGTCTTCCTTACCCACTGCCTCAATCCTTTCTCTCTTTCTCTCATACTTGCTGTCTTCCTCTCTCGCCCTCGCTCTCTCTCTTTCTCCCTCTCAATGTTCTTTCTATCTCTCCGTCTTTCTTTATTCCCTCCTGCCTGCCTTTTTCTCTCCCTATCTCTGTCTCTTTCTTCATTTCTCATTGTCTTTTTTGTCTCTGTCATTCTCTTTAAACCCCCCCCCCCTTCCTGCTCTCCCTCCCTCTCCCTCTCTCTCACTCCCCTCTCTCCTCTTTCTCTCTCAGACGTTCCTGCTGGCGGAGGAGTACCACAGGGAGTCGATGCTGGTGCAGTGGGAGCAGCTGAAACAGCGGGTGCTCCAGACCCTCCTGGGATCGGGAGAGGATGCCCTGGACTTCACCCAGGATGTGGAGGTCAGTCCCCACTGTGTGGTCCTTTAGATACAACCTCCCACTCGAGTTCAGTGTTACAACCGACATAGGTAGAATGAACCTTCCACGAGATTTCACAAATATTTTTCGTAGATAACGCTCAAAATAATAGGTTCACAAATAATTTTTGGCACTCACAAACAAATCTCTCCTGAGCAGACAAATGTAACAAAAATGTAATAAAAATAATTGGTTCACAAGTACAGTGACACAATTTTTGTTGTTTTTGGCTCTGTACTCCAGCACATTGGATTTGAAATGGAACAGTGACTATGGGGTTAACATGCAGACTTTCAGTTTGACTTTGAGGGGTTTTACATCTATATCGGGTAAACCCTGTAGAAATTGTACCCCTTTTCATACATAGTCCCCTATTTTAGGGCAACGAAAAGTAATTGGACAAATGACCATAAACTTAAATAAAGTCATCAATTTAATATTTGGTCACATATCCTTGGCATGCCATGACTTCCTGATGTCTGTGACCCAACAATATAAAAAGGACTCTTGATATCTTATTTTCTGGTACTCTTACAAGTGATACTATAACCTTTCTGCATTTGAATGGATCTCTATGGGAATTGGGGGGTGGGACTAGATTAAGCTGTAAATTATGCAGGAACAGTATGGAATACATGGTTGGCGAAATGGCTTTTTGTTTTAGTTTTTTTTATGGAAGTATAAAGTTTATTTCAGTGTATAAATTCACCACTATACACTCAAACACAACCGTCTGCAATAATTTAGAACCACATTTTTACAATTCCAGCAAAAATTTGTACCATTTAGTTCTGAATTCCACCTGTGAAATTACGTGCCGTAACCGCTAAAACGGGCAAGTTTAGCTCTCGGTGTCCTTAAACGCATCTTTAAAACTGCTTTAAAAAGCAATCTGCTCAAAGCCCCCTGTAGCATCCACGTAAACTGTTTCCTCTAGGAGTTTTATGAAATGTGTCTGTCTGCTTCAGAAAAACATTTGGTTGCATTTAAATTGAGTACCTTAATAGGTTATTGGAAGAACGCCGGCGCTAAAATGCGCTTGTCCTGATCACACCAGCCGATTGTTCATTTACATTTTGAATGCTTACTCACTGGCTGATCTTTATTTTTATCATAGAATATTAATGCTCTTGCCTGACTGTCATACTCCATCTCAACTAGAAAATATGCCGTTTCCATAGTGACCAGAGATCTGCGTAACCGTAACAGAATCCTTAAATTACCAACAGTGAAACACTTAAGGCCAGATTTTCCATTGCTACAACTTTGCTCTTGCTATTGAGCTGCAAAAGTCTGACACAGATAAAAAACTCACCTCTTCAGATTGCACCATGGCACCCCTGACCCTCCTTAGCTACCCTTTCTTTGGATTTCCTTTTGAGATGATGTTATAGGCGCATTGCTGCGTAAAGCCAGGTTATCTGTATGCTGGTATGTACGTTTCTTACAATAGAAATTGTGTTTGCTAGGCTAACGTTACACATTGATTATAAACAGACCTCTGCGCCTTCATGGAGCACTTTGGTATTCCTGAGAGAAACACTGCTGTTCCTCATTGCTGTCCATCTGGGTTAAATAATCTACTAAGCAATTGTACAAATGTAATGTACAAACATTCTCGGGAGATAAATTGCACACAATCATGGTCCATATTTATGAGGGTTCCTGTGAGAAAGCACAAATATTTGGAGGAGAGTATGCAGATAAATGCGCTTGGACCAGTTTTTCTTGGCTTGGGTAGTCATGGGCCCGGGTGTCTTGGTAGCGTAGCCTGTAAGGACACCGTCCGCATGCTCATTGTGAGCCCACAACGTCAGCAGTTCGAATTCCGGCTGCGCGACCTGTGTCGCATGTCTCTCCCCTCGCTCTCGCTCCCATTCTTCCTGTCTCAATTCTTACTGTCTCTCTACACTGTGTTTACTTTTAATAAAAGGTCATGGGCCTGATTTACTAAGGCTTTTAGCGCACGCAAAACCAATAACATGACCAGTGATTGGTCATGTTTTTTTTGTTTTTTGTTTTTTGTTTTTTTTTTGGTTTTTTTTGTTTTTTTTGCACCAATCATTGGTTGCGTTATTAGTTTTGCATGTGATAAAAGGTACTTCACATGCTAAAGGTCTTAATAAATCAGGCCCGATGTACGTATATTTTTCATTCTCTGGAGAAAGCAGCTGTTAACTGTAGATGTGGCACAATAGCATTGACATGGCTGCTGTAATGCTGGAATTGCTGCACTGATACTCTTGGTGCCAAAGATTACAAAATTTCAATAAAGAACATATTTTTCTAAACATTCTTTAGAAACATTTTTTTAACATTCCATTTAAAATGTCCAGTACGGGGACCATTAAAAAACATCAAAGCCCATGAGCTCCCACATTAGGCAATTTTATCAATGTTGCTTGATTGAACTGCCGTTGTACCTTTGGTACATAACCGGAATTGCTTCGGTAAAAAAATATCTAGACGTTTAAAATGGATTGTGTGTATCAAAAATGTAAGCTGTGTAAGTTGCTCTAGATAAGAGCATTTGCTGAATGCCTTAAATTTGAGTGTAAATGGATGAGCTGGAACCACACAAACGCCTTCACACTACATGTTCTTGCTTTCTGGATTATGGCTCATTCGGGTATACAGTGAATCCAAATCTCGTGGCTTGGATGTCCACTGAGCTGTCAAATTTGCTTCTCGTTTCAGTAGCGGTACTTAAAGGTATATTTTTGCAGCTGTGTTCATTTACATAATTGGTTTCAGTAAAAGGGAAGTCTAAATTATGAGCAGGCGGTTAGTTTTGACAGTCTAGGGAAAATTCCCCCTTCGATTTGCCTTATCTGAGGAAAGCATTTGACTCTGGACAGTGATTACAGCCCATAAGGAGCAGTCTGGCACCACACTAATTCTCTCTCTCTCTCTCTCTCTCTCTCTCTCTCTCTCTCCTCTCTCTCTCTCTCTCTCTCTCTCTCCTCTCTCTCTCTCTCTCTCTCTCTCTCTCTCTCTCTCTCTCTCTCTCTCTCCTCTCTCTCTCTCTCTCTCCTCTCTCTCTCTCTCTCTCTCCCAAATTCAAAATATTTTATTGGCATGACGTATTTTAAAATGCATATTGTCAATCCATCATCATAATAATAACAACAAATGTAATAAAAATAAGTATAATATATTGGTGGGGCATGCCCAACACATGTACAGCACCAAGAGTTTGGCATTTTTCAGGGTTTCCTACTGACCACAATGACCACAGACTCTCAAGTTCTGTATCTTTTGACCAGACACACAGAATTCAGATACAACCCTACACGTTGTGCAAAGCCCTCCACTGTATGTAGCTGTGCTGTCTGGAACGTTACCATTTAACCAAAACAGTCAGCTAAATTGCCAAATGTTCGTTTCAGTCATACAGCTGACGAGCTTGCTAATCTCAGCTCGGTTCAGTTACAGAAATAATGCTAGCTAACTGAATATACAGTTATAGTTGGCATAGAAGTCATACAGTAATAACTAATAACAGTTAGATTTACTAGGCAAGACAAGCACGTACGGCCTTGTCATTTCGAAAAAAACGTTACTGATCAAACGTCGCAACATGATCAAGCATACAGGCAAGGTAAATGATGGTCAGTTTCACCGTTCATGGCAATTTAAGTAAGTGTTTATTAATAGCTTCATTTCCTTATGCAATATTGATATTCAAATTATATCAGAATGTTCAGTACATACGTTTAGGAAAAGTCACGAAGGGAGAGCTAGGCCTATATGGATTTCATGGCGGCCAATTTATTATTTTCTTAGTGACAACAGTCATTGGCCGCTTCCTAGTGACGTTCCTAGTGTTATATTTTAATTAGCCTACTGTAGTTGCAGGTTTTTCAAATTAATCATCTACCAATATATACAAACCATATACGTCTACCATGTACAATAACCCATTAGTTAAAACGCATACCTTAATCCATTTAAAAATATGACACTCTATTTATTTGTAATTCATAGTAAAGGGAAAATGACTGAATCCAGGCCTATGTGTTTCTTTGAGCTAGAATGTAGGCTATGTGTATTTTTGCGTAGCTATGTATACTAGTCATTCTATATTGAGCGGGTATATTTCATGTCCATTGATTGTATTTATAAATTGTACTAAATATTCACTTAAAGCAATGATCAAATTTATATTGGGGTACACATTTAATTCATTTAATACAAAAAGTCACCAAGTCATCATTTATCTTGTATAAAATATATATGATGTACCTGAATTTGCAGTTTTTTGTGCTGTCCAAATTTGCTGAATGGCTAGTTTTGCTCTTCAAATGAACAATAAAACGTTTTATATAGTGTTTTTATCCTTATTTGTTCATGACAGTTATTCAAGGTAAGTAAGGTGTTTTAAAAACTATTTTAAACCTGTATATATACAATAGATTATTCACTTTGTGTGTGTCTGAGAAATCTCTCAACTGTGATACCTATTGAAAATCCCCCTCAGAATCAGCAGTGTTTTGCCCCAAATTACAAGATGATCAACATTAAATGGTGCCACTATTCTATAGACAGTATGGCGAGTTTCTGTTTATTCTGTTTATTCTCTTCAGTTTATCAATATTATGGTCTGAGCATAGAGTAGTTTAATTGTCAACAGTGTTATCAACATGTTCTTGTGTACTTGCTTTAAATGTTATTATTGTAGTGAAAGGGTTTAAAACCATGATTTAAACAGTGCCATTGCAGTTGCCAGTTGGTATTAAGAGGATAAAATTAAATAAATGTCAACTATGTTATGATCAACTGTGTTATCAAACAAAGCAGGCAATTTTACTGTGTCCTGTCACCTGTTACTGTAGCTGTGCTACTTTCTGTCAACTGTGTTATGTGTGAATTTTGTGTCATAAATATCTTAAATGTTAATTATTATATAAATGATGGGATGTATTATGGGAACAACTATTTGATCTAGCAAAAAAGCACAATTATTTCTGCACCTTTTTTGGTGTGAAATGTACCAATAATTATAGAATCAGTTGTACACATCTCTCTCTCTAAATGTAGTTATCTTATGGTTCATAAATTTATATGCGTTGTCATTATCAGTTGCTCATAACAAACATAGTACAAAAAGAAATGATATCACAACAAAAATGCCACACAAAAATGCCAATGCTCACGCATAAAAAAAACACTGTCTAATAATAATAATAATATTAATAAAACTAGCAAAATCTAGGCCTGCCATTAAAAAGTATTGATATCAAAATGAGGCCAAGTTACAACAAACAATATTGGCTATCTTAGCTCACACAAATTAAGCAAGCTCTATTCCGAAGCAATGTCACCCAATGTTTCCTAAATTATTTCATGTAACTTGGCCCTGTGTCCTTTGGTAATGGTACTAGTAGCAGTAAGAATAGTAATACTAGTTACTATAATACAGCAAATAAATGACACAAATATATGTTATGTAATTACAAACAAATCTCTTGCATACTCTCTCACACACACACTCACATTCATACACATGCATACACTCACGTTGTTAGCTTGGGATGAACCCTGAATGGCCCTCATTCCCAGCATGACTCTGACACTGAGCACGCAAAGGCTTTCACTACGTTACTTCCATCAAAAATGTATAACCCTCCAACTAAAAACTCTTAAAGGGAATAAACTCCATCGGGCAAAGCACCTTCTCATACATTTAATAATGCATGAGCATACGGAGAACATGGCGCACCTGTGAGCTTTTGCTCCCATCTTTATAAAGACCCGCCTTTATTTCAGCGCAATAAAAGGATTAATATCTCTATACAGGAGTATCTGCAGTATGTTAATTAGTCATTATATTCTGGGTCTATGACTAGGGTCTGGATGATAATTCAGGAGATACATTTTACATGTTTGACCGGCGGTTGGCACGACTCCAGTATTCCAATCTGCACTGTGTGTAGACTGCCACACCCTGTTTAGCCTAACCCTCCGCGACACCTCCTTAGCCCAGTCCTGTACTGTCTATGCCACGCCTTGTTAGCCTGAAACTGAGTGCATGTCGAAAATGTATGCCTTGAGGTGGGGTGGTTAGCGAGTTTGTATTTGTCGTTAAATAAGTGTGCTCAAGCGTGGATAATGTTCTTCTCTGCGGCTTTCATGCTCCGCTGGCCATCGTGTGGATTTTTTCAACAGCTGTGATATATGAGGAGACACGCACTCAAAACACCAGCACACACTTACACACTCGTACACTTACAAAGACACACTCAAAAATGCACACACACACACACACACTCAAAAGCAAACACAAGCTCACAGACACACACATAGGTACACTGACACAGGCTTTTGCACACACGGACAGACACAGACACGCAGTCATACGCTTAGTTATACACACTCACAAAACCTCATGCACATGCAGTAGCATAGCACATGTACATAGTGGCATGCACACACATACACACACACACCTTTTTGTATTATGGGGCTGTTGCCAGTTACGTTAGAAGCCGGAGACATGGGTTGCATGTCTGATCCGTGTCACAGCCGTGTCCCGTAGCCTGAGCGTGTCTGCTCTGTGTTCCAGCCCAGCTTCGTGAGCGATGTCGGTGCGCCAGGACGCAGCGCGCTGGACAGCGTAGAGGTGGCCTACGGACGACAGGTGAGTGTCTAACTGTGTCACGTGATGCAGCGTGTGCTGAATTGCCTACAATTCCCATAATGCAGTTTAAATCAGGCCAGGGCATCTTTCAGGGATATAACTCCATTCAGAGAGTTCATCGCGAACCTAATAGTCCATTACTGGGCTATTACCCCCCTCACAGGTAATTATGAGCAGACAGCGGATACGCTTTTGAAGTGCTCATTATGACTCAACAATGTCAAAATATAATGGGGAGCTGTTTTTTATCGAGTTTTTTTTTTTTAAACAAATTGCCGTGTAAGCCAGATGGAAGAATTTAATGTCACTAGTCTCAAGATTTACCTTTTTAGCATTGCTTTTAATAATGTGTCTTATTATTATTTGTCTTTATTATTGTTTTCAGTGTGCTTGTTATTTTTATTTTGTGTTAAGCACATTGTGTTTGCAAATTTGTATGAAATGTGCTCTATAAATAAGGCTTGACTTGACATCATCTCATAAGTAAAAGGACGTGCTTTTCTTATTCTCATAGTGCCGGGTTTATTCTCCTTATTTGAGGTACGGACGTGTGTTATTTCACCCCCCACCGTCCCGGCTATATAAGAACTTGCTGTTGTCTTTTTACTTTGCATTTTAAAATGCAGTTGTGGCAAGGGGTTTGACTTCGATTGGCGGCCGTGGCCACTTTCAGTACTGTGATGGCCTCTCCGTTTCCCCCCGTCTGAATAAAGTGAAAAACACAAAATACACAAAGAGGTTAGACTGCCTGCACTCCTTAAAAACACCAGGAAAAACTCTAATTTGAGAGGGCAAGGTTTGTGTTCTGCGACTCAAGACGGGCTCCACTCTCTGGCGTAGTGGCGCGGTTCTCTGGCGGCTTTGGTCAGTGTTTGGAGGGACGGGAGCGTTTTATGGTCTCCTACAATCAGTAAAGAGCGCTGGCCGGAGATGCCCGCTTCGTTCTATATAGGCGAGGCATGCTGGGAGCAGCCAGGAGCAAACTGGGTCGTGTCACTTAACACAGTAGCAGATCGATGAGGGCCAGGGGGCATGTAGAGCCGAGCATGCTGGGATATTCATCAGTCTGACCGCGCAATAGGGAGAACGATCTTTCTGTGTTGCATTTGGTTTCTCTCTCTGTCTCTCTGTATCCCTCACTCATTTATCTGCCGGTTAGTCAGCACGCACAGGATCGACCGCCATGTGCCGCCACATCGCGTGCGGCGTCATCGTCCTCATCTTCGCGTTTTTCTTCGAGGACCTCTCAACATCTTCATCCTGTTCATGCTGTTTTTCATCGTCCATCCGCTTCACGGCGTAGCACGCCCCCGGACTGCCACTCGAGTGGGGTCATCTTCAGTTACCGGCTGATCGATAACTCCCCCCCCCCCCCCCCTCTGCAGATCTACATTTTCAACGAGAAGATCGTGAACGGACACGTGCAGCCCAACCTGGGGGACCTGTGCGCCTCTGTGGCCGACAGCCTGGATGACAAGGTAGGCCCGAATCTCAGCCCCGGTGTCCTATAAGCTGAATCTCGGCTCTCCAACCCTGGTGTTTGAGGACCCCTTTTACCCCCTGTGCGGAGCTTGCATTTGGCTTTTCTGTAGGGTAAGCACCTGTAATGCCTCCGATAACACCGAGAGGGTACAGGCCTACTGGGTACTCTTGGAAAATAATGGAAAAGCTCCCAGAACTGGACCTGAAATGAGCTGGCATGTTTCCAGCTCTGCAGTGGTGGGGAAAGGGCAGGGCGAGGCCATTGTGACAGTACTAAATCATTTATGAGATCTTTCTGGAAGGTTCTTCCTCCACCGATAGAGATGCGGTACGTTGGACCTTCGGCACCAACATAAACTCAGCCTGTTTCAAAGCCGTTAGTGTCCCAGGCGTGTTTGAGCGTATACAGTGAGCGATTGTGGGGAATAAGAGCCGTTAGTGTCCCAGGCGTGTTTGTGAGCGTGTTTGTGAGCGTATACAGTGAGCGATTGTGGGGGAGTAAGAGCTGGAAATGGAATAAATCGATTGTGGAGCCACCTTATCCCTGATCTTTGCTTTCTTTCTGCACGTGTGTATGCCTGTGTCTGCGTGCCTGTGTGCGTCTGTGTATGTATTTGTGTGTTTCTGTATCTCCGTCTGTGTGTCTGCGGGCGTGTCTATGTCTGCACAGAACGTGTCGGAGATGTGGCTGATGGTGAGGCAGATGAGCGACGTGCTGCTGGTCCCGGCCCAGGACTCCCTGAAGAGCCGTGTGGCCGTGGACATGCAGATGGCCTTCGTCCGGCAGGCCCTGCAGTTCCTGGAGAACAGGTGAGAGGGAGGGAGAGGGGGAGGTAGATGGAATGAGGGAGAGAGAGAGATAGTTTTTTTGCGGTTTTCTTTCACTCAGCAGCCAAAGTAGGCCTTGGAAACAATGAGTTGCCTCTTCAGCCAATCAGTGACTTAAATTTATCACTTCAGTTCTGTAACACACCAAAAATCCTCCTGTCCTAAGACTGTGTCCTAAACGCGTTTCTTCCTGGCGTCCATCTTTTCTCTAACAGCTACAAGAACTATACAATGGTGACCGTGTTTGGGAATCTACACCAGGCCCAGTTGGGCGGGGTCCCGGGGACCTACCAGCTGGTGCACAGCTTCCTCAACATCAAACTGCCAGGACCGCTCCCAGGCATGCAGGTATTGACCAGTGCAGTCAAACGCTTTATGACCGGAGATACTGACCACTGCGTTCTATATGAGTGGAGATACTAACCACAACAGTCTGTATGAATAGAAGTAATAACCACAACAGTCTATGCAAGAGGAGATTCTAACCATAACACACTATAGGACTGGAGGTACTAACCACATCCGTGTTCTCTTCCTGCTAGTCAGTGCATATCTCCAGGTAAAGCGGTCTTCTCTTTTTGTCTCGTCTTCTGTGTGTGTGTGTGTGTGTGTGTGTGTGTGTGTGTGTGTGTGCGTGATAAAGGACGGAGAGGTGGAGGGTCACCCTGTCTGGGCTCTCATCTATTACTGCCTGCGCTGTGGGGATCTGTCAGCCGCCATGCAGGTGGTAAACCGGGCCCAGCACCAGCTCGGCGAGTTCAAGAACTGGTTCCAGGAGTACATGAACAGCCCCGACAGACGGTGAGTCCGCACCGGGTCACGCTGGACCAGACCGCACCGCGCCACACAGTACCACGCCCTGCCTTCAATATCCAGCACTCATCCCTGGCAACTACCACCCAGACACATTTTGAGATTAGTCCCCAGTATCCTAACTATGCAACTAGATTAGTCTCCAATATCCGAGCTACACAACCAGGTATTAGTTGCCAATATCCTAGCCGTACAGCCGGAGATTAGTCCTCGATATCCTGGCTACACAGCCAGGGATTATTATCCCACTATACTAGCTAAACAACCAGGGATGAGTCTCCATTGTTCTAGCTCAACATCTCCTCCTCCCTCCAGTTTGGCTCCCGCCACCGAGAATAAACTCCGCCTTCATTACCGGCGCGTGCTACGCAACAGCGCCGACCCCTACAAACGCGCCGTCTACTGCCTCATCGGCAAGTGCGACATCGCCGACAACCACGGGGAGGTCGCCGACAAGACCGAAGACTACCTGTGGCTGAAGGTGAGCGTCTCTCCTCTGTGCCAGCTGTAGCCTCCTGTACTCATAGGGCTTGATTTACTAAGACCTTTAGTGCGTCCAAAACATTTTAGCCCAAGCAAAACCAACAACATGACCAATGATTGGTCATGGTATTTGTTTTGCACCAATCATTGGTTGTGTTATTAGTGTGCTAAAAGGTTTTGCACGTGCTAAAGGTCTCAGAAAATCAAGCCCATAGTGCTTAGCATTGTCATCGACAGTCCTTGACATTGCAGCGCTTGAGTCAGAAGTACATACCTCTAAAGACTTGCGATTGCCTGCATCATTACATTTATTTTCAGTGTTTCCCCTACCATACAATAGGCGGGGCGGCCCACCCTGCCTACAGAGCTTGCAGCCTCGCCTGTAAATATAAAATGCAGATAATTACGTTAACTCAGGAAAGCAAGTAACTAACCCCCACCCACCACCGGTCATCCCATCTGTTTGCGGTCGCCTGTTTTTACCTGCTCATTATGAGTCACGTGTCATTGCAGTATCAGAAGTACTCGCCTGTGTCTCCCTGGCCATGGAGAACCTGTGTCATTGTAGTCCAGATGCACCCGCCTGTGTTTGCGGTACGTCAGACGGGTGCACTCGCTGTTCTTAGCCTCGTCTCCCCTGCTACCTCCACAGCTTAACCAGGTGTGCTTTGAGGACGACGGCAGCAACGCCCCCCAGGACAGACTGACCCTGGCACAGCTTCAGAAACAGCTGCTGGAAGACTACGGTGAGACGTGTGTGTGTGTGTCTGTGTCTGACACAGGCCAAACAGGATCCCGTGACCCCTGCTGGGCTGAAGATGACAGTCTCCATTAAGAGCATTCTGCTTGTCTAGCCTCATAGACTGATATGGGCCATTTCACTGTGCTGGAACCGCAGGTTCTGCGATAAGCGAGCAGGAGGGAGAAAGTTGGGCACGAAACCCTCTTCCTCTCTTGTTCTTGCCCTCTACTCCCCTCTCCTTCTCTCCCTATCTCTCTCTCTGTCTATCCTTCTCTCCCTCTCTCCTCCTCTTCCCAGCGGCCTGCTGAGCTCAGATAAAGAGCTGCCAGTGCAGCTTGAAAAACCTTTGGTCCTCACAATTCTTTTTCCCCCCTGAAGTGTGTGTATCGCCTTTTTATCGCACTCCCGTTCTGAAATAAAAGAATTGGAGGTGCGAGTCGGACTGAATGCATCAGCAGCTCTCAGAAGAGACTTGGCTTTCCCTCTGTTGTATTCAGCGCTGCGGTTATAATTGCCTGGGAGCCGATAGGTAGCTTCAAATCAAACTAATAAGAAGCATCAGCTTTATGCAAATGAGTTGCCGCTTCAGTGGTGGCTGTGCGGTTTCCAGGAGAAAGCTTTTTAGAGAGAACTTTTAAAGTTTTTTGTTTTTTTTGTTTTACATTACAAAAATGTCTTTCCCCAGACTTTTCCAAAATGTGCACAGCATAGTATTCTATTAAATGTTTTTATAATTGTGGCCTGCATTGGTGCTCGTTTCGTTGCTGGAACTTTCTTCCGTTTGGCCTGATTCTGACTTTGGTCATATTTCTTTAAATTTGCTTTTAAGGGTGTTTTTCTGTTGCTATAATAAAGTATGTGGAGGGGGAGGTGGAGGGAGAAGGGGGGGGGGTGTTTAAAAAAAATAATAATAATAATAATAATTATGCTGGAGTTTGTTTTACATTTATGGGTTCTGTTGATGTTTTTTTTTTTTACTTGAACACATTTTTCTCCTCTGCCCCCTCACCCTCCAGGAGAGTCCCACTTCTCAGCCAGCCAGCAGCCGTTCCTGTACTTCCAGGTGCTGTTCCTGACTGCGCAGTTCGAGGCAGCCGTGGCCTTCCTGTTCCGGGTGGAGCGTCTGCGCAGTCACGCGGTGCATGTGGCGCTGGTCCTGTACGAGCTGCGACTTCTGCTGAAGTCATCGGGCCAGAGCGCTCAGCTTTGTGAGTCCTAACGTCCGTCCGTTTGTCTGTCTGTGAGGGCCAGAGCGCTCAGCTTTGTGAGTCCTAACGTCTGTCTGTCTGTCTGTGAGGGCCAGAGCGCTCAGATTAAATAAACTGCTTTAATCAATGAATTAAACGCTGAGTAACAGTGAAAATTAGCGCACCCTGCAGCTCTCCGGGACCAGGGTTGGGGACTACTGATGCGAGTGGGTTTTCCCTCCGTGTTAATCGCGTAACGCTGTACCTGCTAAATTTGAGGCCTTTGTCTTGGCTTTTGTGGCCCCTCAGTGAGTCAGGAGGCGGGGGGACCCCCCCATGGTGCGGCGCCTCAACTTCATCCGCCTGCTCATGCTCTACACCCGCAAATTCGAGGCCACCGACCCCCGCGAGGCCCTCCAGTACTTCTACTTCCTGCGGTATGGTCACCTCCCCCCCCCCCCCCCCCTCTGTTACCCCCTTTTTAACAAAGGTGCCAGCATAATTTGATGGTTCCAGAACTGCGCTTGTACCGTAGAGCCCGCAGGTTGAATTCCCAGGTGGGGCACTGCCGTTGTACCCTTAAGCGAGGTACTTAACCTGAACTAGTTCAGTAAGAATCCGACAGTGTATAGACCATATTTTTAATACATTTAAAATTCCAAAAATGTAATCTAGTTAAATTGCTCTGGATTAGAGAGTCTGCTAAATGTCAATTAATGTACTATTTTTATCCTTTTTTTTTTTTATAGTGAAGGTAGGTTTAGTTGAGGTTAGTTCAAATAGCCTCTGAATGCAATTTCCACTATCTGAAGAATATGTTCACCATAATTCTTTCCTGTGAGCCACACTGCTACGAACACGACGAAAGTCTAGCTCAGCAACAGCAGCGTGCGCGACAGGAAAATGATCAGGACCTTCTTTCTTGCTGTCGGTTTACCGTCACTTTCTGAGCCGAGTCTTTGTCTCCCAAGTCCAAAAATAAATCTCGCGCTGTCAATAAACGATTACCGGCATATTAAAGACAAGCTGCAGTCAAAGCAAGGACAAGGCTCCGCTCACGCCTAATGTTCCCTGACAAGTGCTTTCATTTGCCTTTGATTGCCGTTTGTTTAATGCGTCAGAGAATGACAGTCGGGACTACATTAGGGTATTCAGTCGCACGCTTAGAGTTGAGCCTTATTGCTTCTCTTTAGATGATGGCCGACTCGCTGAAACTGGCCAGATTCTCCAGCGATAGCAGTGTGCCGGTGTGCGGTCTTCATAAATAACTTAGTGTGGGCTGTGAATGCATCATGAATTATACAGGGAGGCCTGTTCATGAAAACTTGGGCTGAAAACACTGGATGACTAATTTAAAGTTCCTGTGGCTCACAATTGTACCCGAATGACCGCGTTACTGAAAAAAGGTTAATCTCACACTGTATATTATCATACAATTAAAATAGTCTTTAATGGGTTGTACAGTGAATGATGATAAAGAACTATTTGTACAGCACTTTTCATGCATAGAAACAAGCAGCTCAAAGCGTAAAAAATACAGTGCATCCGGAAAGTAGACTAGATTCAGCTGTAAATTACACTGGTACAGTATGGAACACATGGCTGGCTAAATGGCTGTAAGTTATCAAGGGTCTGAGCTATCAACCGAGCCCCAAACCATCACTCTGTTGCCAGATATGGAGTAGATGTGGATGGATCACTGCAAGGGTTATTTCTCCGGACTCATTTTCCTATAGAACTCTATGGGGAAAAAAGTCAGGAGAAACAACCCTTAAAGTGATCCATCCACATCTACTCCATATCTGGCAACAGAGTGATGGTTTGGGGCTCGTTTGATAGCTCTGACCCTTGATAACTTACAGCCATTTAGCCAGCCATGTGTTCCATACTGTACCAGTGTAATTTACAGCTGAATCTAGTCTCACCCCCCAATTTCCATAGAGATCCATTCAAATGCAGAGAGGTTATAGTATCGCTTGTAACAGTACCTGAAAATAAGATATCGACAGTTTTTTGATGTTGATGGTCACAGACTTCAGGAAGTAACAGCATGTAAAGGATATGCGACCAAATATGAAATATGATACTTTAAAAATACGTTAAAGCAAAGGGTATGAATACTTATGTAAATGAGAAATTTTAGTTTTTTATTTTTAATAAATTTGCAAAAATCTCAAAAAAACTTTTTTCACATTGTCATTATGGGGTGTTGTGTGTAGAATTTTGAGGGAAAAAATGAATTTAATCAATTTTGGAATAAGGCTGTAACAGAACAAAATGTGGAAAAAGTGAAGCGCTGTGAATACTTTCCGGATGCACTGTACATTAAAACATTGCAGCACACTTTATTTAAATTAATGATTTAAATATGATTTATGGAACGATTGTATGATGACTTGGATTGGATCTGATTTGTGTTGTGCTGTGTGTTGCAGGACACTGATTGGAGACTGCGTATTGCAGGGCTCTGATTGGACACTGTGTATCACAAGGTTCTGATTAAACTCTTTTTGCTTTTGTTCCCATCTCTCTTCATGTTATTCGCAGGAATGAGAAGGATAGCCAGGGAGAGAACATGTTCATGCGCTGTGTCAGCGAGCTGGTCATCGAGAGCCGAGAGGTGGGTCCACGCATGTGTGCGCATGCGTGCGTAATAGCTAAACAAGTTTGGAGATATTAATAATAATAATGCCTTGCATTTATGTAGCGCCTATCTCACCAAGCGGTGACTCAAAGCGCTTTATAATGATGAGGGGGAAACTCGCCTCTACCACCACCAATGTGTAGCACCCATCTGGGTGATGTAACGGCAGCCATTTTGCGCCAGAATGCTCACCACACGTCAGCTGAGGTGGAGAGGGAGAGAATGATTTTAGCCAGTTAAACTGGGGGATGATTAGGTGGCAGATTGAAAGAGCCGGGTTGGGAATTTAGCCAGGACACCGGGGAAACCAGTGCTCCATCTCATTGTTCAGGAGAAATGTCTTAACACCCAGAAGTCCTGCATGTGTGCAAGTTATACATTTCATTGTGGATTCTAATACAGTGTTCTTCTGTGTGTGTGAGCTGTAATAGATTCACTCTATAGCAATGGCCCTAAAAACAATGCTTATTTTATTTCTTTATTTTTTGAACAGTTTGACATGCTCCTGGGTCGACTGGAGAAAGACGGAAGCAGGAAGGTAAAGTAATTTCTTCTCATTTACAATCTTCCAGAACGTTCTAACGCAAGGCAGTTCTCAGAACTTGGAAAACTTAATTTGCATAGTTTTCAGCGCTATAGAAACCCGTAGCCCGGGGGAACGGAATCCCTGGGGAACCGCCGGACGGCGTCTGCACTGGTATTCAGAGACTGTCCTTGTTTCTTTAGCCCGGGGCCATCGACAAGTTCGCCGGAGACACGCGGGCCATCATCGGCAAAGTGGCGCTGGAGGCCGAGAACAAGGGCCTGTTCGAGGAGGCGGTCAAGCTGTACGAACTGGCCAACGTAAGGGCTCTCCCGCACAAAGAAGCCACCGAGCTTTGCACACCGGACCTCGGCGAGACATCCGCTTGGGTGTTTTTAATCTCATAAAACCCTTTACTGCGCTTGGCTGACCGGCCGTGAAGCATGGCATAAATTAAGTTTATCATTTCATACTCCCAGCGCCATGAACTTTAATAGCTTAGCGGTCGTCAGTTTAGCGTAGGAGAGATTAACGGAATGCCTCACTTTTCTTCTCTCTACCTCCATCTCATTTCTCTCCCCCTTTTTTTCTCTAATGCTTTATTGGTGTGATTACCATTAAGCAATTGGCAACGAAACCAAACATAAGACCGGGACAATTGGTACAGTTGCAATAAAGAACATTTTTAAATAGAATAAAAAAACTGAAACGCATAGGCATAAGTTAAAAAAATATATTAAGAAGAAAACCAATAATAGTTGATAATAATAATAAAATTACCTCTCTCTCTCGCTCTCTCTCTATCTCTCTCAGAACCCAGATAAGGTTCTGGAGCTCATGAACAGGCTGTTGAGTCCGGTGGTTACCCAGATCAGCGCCGCCCAGTCCAACAAGGAGCGGCTGAAGAACATGGCACTGGCCGTCGCTGAACGGTGAGACCGGAGAACAGAGCCAGTGCATTATGGGAAGGCCAAGTCCTCCCACTTTAAGAGTGGTGGTGGAAGAATAAGGTACAGCTCTGATTTGCTGTCAATCACTGATTTGTTTGAAGCAAGCAAAAGGAAAAACACTGATTGGTTCAAATCATTGCGTTACTGGTAGCACATGGTAGCTTCACCCACTTTGGTGTCATACCTCATTTTCCCATCCTTAGTTATCAGTGACATCATAGCATAATGGTCTGAATCTTCACAGAGCTCGGGTGGGCACTGTGGTGCATTGTGGGAAAACTTGTAGAAGTGAACTCATCACACCATTTTGCTTTAGCAGGTGTTCTGCCTCCTGACAGCCAGGTATTCATAAACCAAAATGTTAAAGACAAAGAGAAATTGCGTTTCAGCACCGCGACTTCCTCTACAGGTTACTGAAGGTTACAGAATACTTGTGCAGATTACTTCTATTGACTTTTTGAACCAGTTTACCCATGATAAACATTATTATCTTTTACTCTAAGGTCTCCTTATTCTGTGGTGCATTATGGGAAGGCCCAGGTCCCGTAGCTCGTAGCCTTTAGACGTGGTCATTGGCCAGGCAGGTTGCCACGGTGACAGACACGTGTTCCTTTTCACCGCAGTTACCGGACCCACGGCATCGCGGGGGAGAAGTCCGTGGACAGCACCTTCTACCTGCTGTTGGACCTCACGACGTTCTTCGACGAGTATCACGCAGGCCACATCGACCGAGCGTATGACGTGAGTGCGACAGAGAGAAGTTTCGAGAGTCTTTGCAGGGAACCTCTACGCATTACAGTGGGTCTGTTTTGCTCAGCGGACCATGACGGCTCTCGCATGATCGCTGTTTCTAACTCTCCCCTCTGGATTTCTCCACCCCCCCCCCAAACAACAACATGCACTCTTTCCCTCTCTCTCTCTCTCTCTTTTATGGGAGCTGCTCAATCTCTTTCTTTCTGTCCTCCATCCCCCTTTTGCATGCTCTGCACCTCCATCTTCTTTCTCTTTCCCTCTCTCTCTTTCTCTATCTGTGTCTCCCTCCCTCTCTCCCTCTCACTCCCTCTCTGTGTCTCCCTCCCCCTCTCTCTCCCTTTCTCTCTCTCTCAGGTGATGGAGAGGCTGAAGCTGGTTCCCCTCAGTCAGGACAGTGTGGAGGAGAGAGTTGCGGCCTTCCGGAACTTCAGCGACGAGGTGAGGCGTGTTACTTTTCTTTTCTTTTGCAAGAGAGCAGGAATGTCATCAGTCGCCGCACCTCTTATGTAAGCTCCCTGACACACATGCGCCCGGTCCCAATTCCCAGGTCCGGCACAACCTATCGGAGGTCCTCCTGGCCACCATGAACATCCTGTTCACGCAGTACAAACGCCTGAAGGGGGCTTCAGCGGGCACCCCAGGCCGGCCACAGCGCTCCATGGAGGATCAGGATTTGGTGAGGGGCAGGGGTGCGGGGTAAAGGGTAGTCAGGGACTTCAAATGTATCTTAAATGTATCAAATTGCAAGTCTTCAGATGTAGGTCATGATTTTATCAAAAAAGTCAGATCAAATGAGTGATTGGGCTAATAAAATAAAAACAGAAGTGGCAATGAATTTGTCACACAGACACACACCCCCGGTATTGTAGGCTCACTGTCTTTACATTTGATGAGAACTAAGAGGGCGGCCTTTGAGACTGACCTGGGAGGTCTAAATGAATTAAACGGGAAGGAGTGTGTCAGCGGCTTTTAACCCCCAGCCGGATACCCTGCGTTTTAGAAGGCGGTGCCTGTATGTGTGTGAAGACGTGTGAAGTCACGCCCCCCGCCCGCTCTCTCTTGCAGCAGCTGCGCAGTCAGGCCCGGGCGCTGATCACGTTCGCCGGGATGATCCCCTTCCGCATGGCGGGAGACACCAACGCCAGGCTGGTCCAGATGGAAGTATTAATGAACTGACCGATCGGCTACCACCACCGCCCTCCCTCCCCCCCTCCTCCTCCTCCTCCTCCTCCTCCGCCAAGCATTTACCGCTGCCCCCCCCCATTCACATTGTGTTTCTCTGTTCTCCTTTATATTTGTAATTTTTCATACATTTGAAATAATAAAAAAAAGAAGAAATTAAGTTTACTTTTCCTTTTCGTTTGTTTTTATTTTTGTCACGTTCTGTTGTTTCCTCGTCTGTTTATTTTGTTGTTCTGTTTTTCCGTCTTATTTGTTTGGTGTTATTGCCCTGTGAATGCAAATGGGGAGGAATTAATTTTTAAGTAGCACTCCCAGTTAAGATGTTTTTTTTTCTTTTCTTTTTATTGCCTTTTCTTTTTTCTTTTTTCCCAGAAATTCTGAGTCATTATAATTGCACTTCTTTAGTTGTGTGTTTCTTTGCACACTGCCTTATTTCACGTTTCACATCAAACCATTTTATTCGGCTGATTTAAATTGCTTGTTTTTTTTTTTTTGCTCTGACTGTTGAGGTAATGTACAACAGCCATGTCTCATATGGGTTTTATTCCATGGAATTTCAAACTCAGTGCTCTGTCTACATCTCAATGCCACCCTCATCACAGGTCTGGACTAAACCTAGAGCCTGATTTACTAAGACCTTTAGCATGTGAAAAACCTTTTAGCACAAGCAAAACTAATAACACAACCATTGATTGGTGCAAAACAAATAGCATAGCCAATCATTGGTCATGTAATTGCTTTTGCGTGTGCAAAAACCTTTGCACGTGTTAAAGGAGTATTTTTACCCAAATGGGAAAAACCACAGGCTAGTTCACCATGCAGCCAGTAGGTGGCACAGTTGCAGTAATGTGGTATGAATATATTGTGGATTTATTCAAGACCTCAATGTCAGATGGTGTCTGGTGATGTGACTTCAAAAGGTGTGGATTTAGTTGTGTACCTTTAATAATGGCACCATTAGTGTGCCGTTGGCTAGTGATGGCCCTCTTGGCGATTCTCAAATATGTTCTCTACAAAAGCACTTTAAAATACCTTTAGCACAGTGCTCAACATATAAGGCACAAGAACTAATTATTGTGGGGTTGAAAATGCAGGTGGAGCCCTGCTGAGTGATGCACACTTACTTCAGTTGCTCAGGCTGGGTCCCAAATAGGTCCCTATTTCCTAAATAGTTCACTACGGTTTTGTCAGCCATTTTGTAGTGTGTTCCATTTTAGAAGAAATACAGGAATGCACTGCGTAGTACAGGAATTCAATATAAATCTGTCGCCTTGTAAACAACCCTAAATATAGGCTTTGGCCAAGCACTCCTATTATAATGGCCTGTCAGCAGCAGTGTAGGCAGTAGGAAGCAGGCAGTTATCGTAAAGTAAAAACACAAGTGTCACTTCTAAAATACAATGCACACTTGTCTACAAAACATTACGTTTATAAGATTTTGGTCGATTATATTGTTGACTAGTGTTGACTAGAGTTTACGAGTGCCACCCTTTTTTCCTTTACAATGTAAGCGCTAAATCTTGAGCTTATCCTAGTGACAGTCTCCCTCTGTTTCCCCTTGAGAATGAGTTCAGCCCCTCGGCTGATGTAGCCCGGAAGGGAAAGCCTGCATGAGGCCGGGCTGTGATTGACGTCCTATCAGAACAGTGGCTCTCCAACACGACAGGCCTGTGAGACTCCCTCCCTCCCTCTCCTCTGTTTTCCCGCCCCTGCATGGCACGTGTCCTGTCCGCTTCCCCTAAATCCGGAACGTTTGGAAGGTTTTGTGTTTCTGTACCTCAGCCAGCGGGGTTGGTAGTACATGAGGGAGGATCTGGCTGATTATTAGTTCATTAGCCCCACTGGTGTAGAATCGCCAGGTCTGTCCCATGCAGCCTAGCCTATAGCCTTCTATAGCAACCCAGCTATAGAAATGGGACAAGATTGGACTTTGAATCCAGCTTCGACAGCATGATTCTGCGCATGTGATGAAAGGAGATATGCTGAAGCTCTAGGTAGCCATTCCCTGTGTTTGCAGAGTTTGGGAATGGTCTTAAAACATGCCGAAAAGAAAAGTGCGCGCCAGTCTGGTAGTTCTGTACCTGTCCACCTGATTGGTGATGTTCTAGGGGTCGGGACATGCAGATGGTCACTGATCTTTATATCTGCTCGATTGTTCAAGCTTTCGCTTGCACCCATGATATCACGCTATATCTACACTCCAACTATAAGGGAATCGGTACAGCCTTTTCCTGACAGTAGATGGATTGTTGGGAGACTGTTGTCCTGAGGTTGTGTTAATAAAGGTGGTTGTTTTGGTGCAGTGTTGGAACACAGATCTGACCAAGCTGCATAGCACCATTTAGTCCCACCCCCCTTTAGCCCAGCAGCTTAACATTGCCTGAGATTCACACTGCCACACTCAACCGTAGGCACATACTGGGTACTATGCTGCTCGTTGCCGTGGATACCCAGCAACGGTTATGCTCCGCCCACTTGCTTCCATAGAGACCCAGCCCTGGGAATGTAGCCCACACCTCGCCCCCGACCCCTGTTTCTGTAGAAATCGAATCTTAAGTTTGGTAGGAGGGCATGCTCTGGCCGTTTGTTACCACGGTGACCAGCCAAGCGTGCCGCCCTCTTGTCACGGAGATTCAAGTGAACTTTAGTAGCCAGTTATGCTGGGCCACGCCGTTCCTCTGGAAGCTCAGAAGAGGGTACGTTTTCCCCGTACCCATGTCGCCATGGAGATGTAACAGGTATGGGTGCCGCAGCTGGTGTTGTGAATCAGGCCGATGCCACCCGACTGCTAGAACCCGGCTATTTCACAACACCAGGGTGGCACCGTGCCACTACCCACGGGTCTCCAGGATCACGGGATCGCCAAGAGACAACCACAGTACCTGGGAGCAGTGCCTCTGTTGTGTCATTTATTGTTTCCAATTGTTTTCTATGATGTTATTTTGACACTATTGCTGTTATCTGTTTATTGGGTTAAAAAAAGGCATAATTCTTCAACTTCAACTTAAATAAACTTTTTTTTTAAATCTGTTACGTAGCACTCCTGTTGTGAACTGTAGGTGTGGGGTGTTGTGTGAAGAAAAACACTGCCAAGAAAAACAAGAAATGACACTATAAATAAAGTGGAAAGCACCCAACAGCACCAACATTCTCCAAAATGAGAAATTAATGGAGATAAAATGACCAAATTAACTTACTGAATCTTCAAAACTTTCCCCTGTCACCTCTGCAAAAATACCACTGATCTTTATAGCAAGTGAATGGTCAGATTTTGTGGGCTCTGTAAATGGGACGAACTATCGGAGTTATGTCAAGATTAGTTAATCTAGCACCAAATATTGCATATATGATGTGCCCATCAATGACCCTGATTTAATTACAGTTCCTCCATGTGTCTTGCCTTCCTTCACACTGATAAGAATTTTTCTGGGAAGGTAAATTCACGGTTTTTACTGTTTACTGTTTTATTCTTAAAGCAGACCATGGCATTACAGCATTGTGGCAAATGGTGATACCAAGTATTTAGAATATACAAGTGATGTCAGAATTGTTCTTATTCATCTCATAGGCAAACACTGGATAAATATACATTGAGAGATTTTGGGGCCTGCAGTCATAGACACTACGTTGGTACAATGAAAATGATTTTTAAAATAAATTATCAATACCGAAAATATGCATGTGCAACATAAGTAATAAGAAATAAATGGAACAATTTGTCCCAAAATTAAATGAAGGAACCCTCTATGTGTGCATTTGCAGACTATATCAAAAATTTGAAATAAAAAATCTCTTGACATCCTTTATTTATTTTTTGCTCAGGATCCATATTTATAAAGTATTGCAGTATTCTGATCTAGGATCAGTTTGACCTTTTGGCTCATAAAGGATAAGGTTAGGATATGGACGGGGGGAAACTGATCCTAGATTGGCATTCCTTCTCGGGGACGCTTCATGAATACAGGATCAGACCTCTTACCACGCAAGGTGAAGGCCCGCCATTTTGGGATTTCACACTCTATTATTCATTAATAATGGCCAATATTTCCCTGGAGCAGGAGCTTTGGGCCTGCTCTGAGGTCAACATGAGTTAAAGCATATTTTCAGACTGCCCAAGTTAATAAAGGACGTGGTGTACACACGGGACAGACAAGGTCACCCTGAGGAAAGCAGGTGCGGCTTTTGTCTTGAACACAACATGACCAGAGTGTATTTATTTATGTTGTACTGATTAGATCTCATCTTTATAGTCTTCTTGAACATTGACAGTATTGCCACACAGCTTTTAATGCAGCTGTGCTATTTTAGCGACAAGACATAAATCAGATCTGCATCTGTGGATCTGTATCAAGGTCATCTGGGTCACTTAAACAAATTAATTTATGAATTAATACTCTTAATTGTTTGGCCAGGAAGCTCAGCTATGAAATGATGTCCCATTTATTTGAGGATCTGGAGTTAAACGAGGAAGAAAACCAGGTTCAAGGAATATCTATTGGGGGATGATGAGGTTACTAGAGTGTTTGATACATCATGAGAGTTGCCAGGCCAGATTATCCATAAAATATTCTCTAAGGATAAGGCAATAGGGTTGCCACAATTTCCTTTGATAATGTGCCATGACATCCGTAATAGCTAATCTGTCAATTTACTTGATATTTTGTTTTTCAGGTTTTGGGACAGATTACAAACACCGATTTGGTTTATAAAATATGTATTAGAACTGGATTAAAAGTGTAATTGCCATGAAGAAAAACCTGTAACCTTACATCAGAAAAAGTCGAAATAAACTTATACTTATTATGCCTGGTCATCTCTCATCCGTATTAAAGTGCTACTATGTATGTAACAGAAAGAAATGACATAGCATTTTGTTGAGCTAACTACAGGATACTGTTTTGGTGAGTTTACCTGCAAGGTTGTATAGCTACATAAAGTCTTTTTCCACATGGATTCTTCGGGTCCTCACTACAAAAGAGAACTGAATTACATATTAGTAATAATAAGTATAACAAGATGAATAAGAGATGTTTATTAAAAGAAAGAAACACTTGTTTTCCCCACAAAGAAAGCAAGCTCTCTATTATCCAACCCAGCACTAGTGAGAGTATAACAGTTACCAGCATGTATGACAGAGCTACAGTATGTTTGAAATGTTACTTCCTGATACAAGTGTCAAAAACTGTCATTTATTTTAAGCAGGTTGAGACCTCTTGTGTCCTTGCGATTTTCTTTTAAGGTTATCTGGGCACAGATCAGCAGTTATTCCGTGTAATCATTGTGTTTTACAAGCAGTGTTCTTGCACAAGGCCTCAGGATGGTCATTTTAAAAAAATACCTTCAAAAGAAATTCCTTGAAGGATCTAACATTACCATTACACGTAGGCCTGCTGGCCCTGAAACTGATGTCAGGCGATTACAGTCAGCTCTGGGGCGTATAAAAACCCCAACTGGTTACATGGATCTCTCAGTTTTTGTCAAAACCATCTCTTGAGTCCGCTGCAGCGATGGCAGATGCACCGTCAGCCGAATCGGTGATCTTGACCGCCGTTAACAACCAATTAATTGTGCCACCGGCAGCTTGTAATGAGGAATATTCAAGGTTCTTTTATAACAATGCAAATGACTGTACCTACCACAGCAGCAGCGATGCAAACTCTCAAAGCTCCGAGCCATTCACAGGCTATGATACTCTGGACGCCCCACCAAACTACGATTTTTATGCCAACACTGCGGTCCAAGGGAGAGCGCGCAAGTTAAGGCCTTCGCTCAACCAGCTACACTCAGTACTTGAGGTAAGTCCAGGATATTAGAAAGTGCATACGGCACTCAAAAAAATTATTCTTGGCCCTCATAAACATTAAGCATACAATTTAAATGAAACGTATATAAAAATAAAACATTTTATTTATCCATATAAATTAAAGACAACATAAATCTGTTTGAAATCTGAATTGAAATGCATTTTTTACTTTTGGGCCTAAATATTTTTTTGAGTGTATATGTAGATTATACAATCCAGTTTCACAGACTGCACTGTTTGACTAACTTTGTGTTTTGCATTTTGAATGTATAATTTTGCGAAAATACATAACCACATAATCTGAGTGGGGTTTGCATGTTATCCCAGTGTCCGCGTGGGTTTGTTCCGGTTTCCTCCCACAGCCTAAAGAAAGACACACAGGTTAGGCTAAACTGACTCTAAATTGCCCATAGGTACGGGTGTGTGAGTGAACGGTGTGTGTGTGCCCTATGATGGATCCTCAATCCTGGCCCTGAAGACCTACAGGGTCTGCTGGTTTTAGTTTTCACCTTGAAAGTCCAAACAAATTCATACCCAGAGAATTGGGTGATGTGGGTTAACTGTGTAATCAACTGTTTTAATGTTTTAAATATTAAGAGCTGAGAACCAGACCTGAGGAACACTGGCAAATAAGAATGATATGGACCATATAAGCAGTGTAGAACAGAGTCCTCTAAGATACGCTGAAGACTAACAGATTTGTCTCCCCTCCTCCTTCTTACAGGAGGATGGTATCCCCCCACCAATGTATGAGGAGGCCAACCGATCGACTCATGGGGGCATTAAGGGTGGGGAGAGCTCAGATGATGAGGGGGAGACAGAGCCTCAGGTGGAGCCGGCGAGGTTCGGATGGGTGCAGGGGGTTATGGTGAGACAAACGGCTTCGCCACAAAACAATAAATGCACTGTAGCAACATTATTAAAATGGTCAACACTGTGAAAACACAGCCACACCATTCAATTACCACGCCAACACAGTGCAAATGGTCAACGCGGTAACAATATAGTCAAAACAGTGAAGGCGTGGGTTTTACAGCTAATCATAGAGAAAAAGATTTCCTGCTGTTTGGGCAGTCATAAGGCAGGCAGTCAGAAGTATCTGACGAGGTATTTGAAGTGTACTTACAGAATGAGGCAGTGTGCAACATCCTCTTCCTGTTTTTTAATAAATCCAAGTATCATAAGAATGTGAGAATGACTTGGATGTTTCTTAACACCCCAACCCAACCCCCCCCCCCCCCCCCCCCCTCCCCACCCCCACCACCATCAACACCTCCAGATTCGCTGTATGCTGAACATCTGGGGGGTGATTCTGTACCTGCGACTGCCATGGATTACGGCACAGGCAGGCATTGGTAAGAGAAATGAAGTGTTTGTGTGTGTGTGTGTGTGTGTGTGTGTGTATGTGTTGGGGGTGTGTTCCGGTTAAATATGCCACTATGAACTAAGTAGCTTAAGAGTTTGTCTCAAAAGAGATATTTTTTCACATGTAGCTTACACACGGTACTATTTCTACTTTCACTCCCCTCTTCCTTTTTTTGTTTTTTTTGTTCACTCCCCTCCTCCTTGATGTTTTAAGAGCCAAGTAATTTCATATATTGTATACATTTATTTGTGTACCTGAATGAGGTGTTCAAACAGGTGTTAATGAGTGTGTAAACTCTTTCGCCATCTCTCCTCAGGTCTTACGTGGGTCATCATCCTTTTGTCCTCCTGCATCACAGGCATCACTGGCTTGTCCACCTCTGCTATTGCTACCAATGGCAAGGTCAAAGGAGGTACAGCACACCCATCTATCAAGGGCAATGTTTGCACAGTAGCTACACTTCCCTCTCTGAAACTGGAATTATTGTGCGTTCAATAGTGTGTACCGTGCTACAAGCAATTTGACTTCCTGTTTGTAAGTTACTGTACTGGACTTCCTGTCTGCTCAGTAGCAGAACTGTACTTCATGTCTTTTCATTAGTTGGACTGTACTTCCTATCAGTAAGTATATAAAACTTATCGTCACAATATATTTAAAATATACTGCAGTATATTACATTTCCATAAGGGATACTTCCTGTATTGTTCAATGACTGGACTGTACTTCCTGTTTTGTTCCTCTCGGTGATGCAGTTTCCTCTTCCTCCTGTAGGTGGTACTTACTTCCTGATCTCACGCAGTTTGGGTCCTGAGCTCGGCGGATCCATCGGGCTGATTTTCGCCTTTGCCAATGCTGTGGCGGTTGCCATGCACACCGTGGGCTTTGCTGAGACTGTGCAGTCACTCATGCAGGTAAAAAGTGGGCATGGGAGTCGGGCTGGGTTAAGGTCTGTGCACTTGGCCCTTCTAAAAGTCATTTGTGCAGGGGTGTTCTTAAATAATTGGGCTTGAATAGTTGGGCCTTGAAGGATACTTGAGGACCTTTTTGGTAACAAGAGGTTATTTCTGAGTATCTCCTACATAGATAACACGGAACAACAGTTAGCGGTAAGTGTTACCCTTTTTTCTTCCCCCACCTACACCCCCCCCCACCCGCCTTCCAGGAGAATGGCTCCAGCATGGTGGACCCCATCAATGACATCCGCATCATTGGAGTAATCACAGTCACCTTCCTGCTAGCTATATCTCTGGCTGGAATGGAATGGGAGTCTAAGGTCAGTCGGGTCACAAGAGGGCGCTCTCTTAAATATGTCACATATAACATCAGGGCTCCACAACTGTGGACCTGGAGGGACCCTGGGAGGTACTTGTTTTTGTTGTTAATCAGCTCTTAATTGATTAGTCAATGTTGTTGTTAGCACAATTAACCTCCTGGATTATTGGGTCTGAACTTGCTGAACTTGTGAGCTGACCCTCAGCTGACCCTCCAGAGCCAGGGTTGAGGAGCCCTGCATAACATACACACTGTTGGAAGGCATGGCTTTGTCTTTCACAGTGAAGTTTTCGTAGTGACGTGGGTTCTTTTTTAGCACACTTTTGTTGTGGTAAAGTGGGGCTGCTTGTATAGACGGCAGCAGCACCAAGTTTTAGGCCCCTGCCCTAGCATTGCTGGTGTTTAAACGGAATGCTCTGCTCACAGGCTCAAGTGATCTTTTTCCTGGTCATTATGATCTCTTTCGTGAACTACTTTGTGGGCACCGTCATCCCAGCCACGCCCCACAAGCAGGCCAGAGGCTTCTTCAATTACAGAGGTCAGTGGTCATTTCCTTTATTATGTTTATTTTAAACTTGATCTGCTGTTCCGAGTTATATCAGCTCTCCTCTGGGGCCATTATAAGTTGCTAATTGACAGCTAAAAATCTTCTTCATTGCACAATTTCATTGTCTTTCTTTTGGCAACCCTTTTAGTTAGTTAGTGTCAATCATCGTTAGCTTGTTTTCAAGCCGTTATTGAATTGCATGCTTTGGGATACTTGAAATGGCATCACTCCTAAGAAATGCTTATTTCCCCTTCATTGCCTTTCTGCCTCTAGCGGATATTTTTGCTGCCAACTTTGTGCCGAGCTGGCGAGGGCCAGATGGCAGCTTCTTCGGCATGTTCTCCATCTTTTTCCCCTCAGCAACGGGCATCCTCGCTGGTGCCAACATCTCTGGGGACCTGAAGGCAGGTTCATTTATTTGGCTTGGCACATGTCCTTATCCAGGGTGACCTATTGTCAGGGATGGGAAAAAAATGCTAAATAGTGTGCCTCCCGAAAAATATGACTGCTTTGCAGACGGCTCAGAGATATAAAAAAGGAAAGCACCCAACAAAATGCACGCGTGCAAGTACATATTTCAAATACATGCATTTGAAATACTGTCCATCCTTGCCTACCATAGATATCACGTACATTTATTTATTCCTTTCCATAAATATTCATGCAGCCGCATATTAACTGATGAAGCCCAGGTTACAAACTTAAGGAGTCACAATTGGGTATGCAACTTAATGTGTTAGAAGCCAGTCTCTTTCAGTATTGTAGTTTATTTTATAAAGTAAAGGGTATAATGTCTGCAGTAAGGTCAAGTTGTGTGGTTGTACATGTGTTTTAATTGTCTATTAAATGCATTCACTCACTCACTCACTCACTCTCATAGTCATTCTAACTGTGGGTCTGGTGGGTAGGATCCAGCTATAGCGATTCCCAGAGGAACCATGATGGCCATATTCTGGACCACTATATCCTACCTTCTCATCTGCGCCACCATCGGTGAGCTCACTGCACCCTACCCCTGTCATCTCTCCAGAAACTTCCGCCAGTCAGCCATCAGTCATTCCTGTTTTTCTTTACTCATCTATGTCTGTTTTGCACGTTGTTCAAAAACAGCAAAATGTTCATAGTTTCATTTTTTTCTATTTCGTTTGATGATGTTATGTTTTGTAAAGCCATCAATTAAAGCATCTCATACTGAGGTCCTGGACTGTTCAGTTGTTCTTCGGTGTCTGCATTGGACAGTGTGTTTCACCACTTCAAATGTTTTATTTAATCACTGATTGGCGAAAAACTATGCCCACCTTGTTTCCAAGGCCTAATTCGGTTTCCGACTGAAAGGAAGCCAAAAAAACCTGCAGACACTGTGGCCTTTCAGGACTGGAGTTTGAGATGTGTATTAAAGCAATGTAAAAAATATTGGGGCTGCCGTGGTGGTACAATGGTAAGAGCGCCGACTTTCAGTCGGGGTTCGCGCCCCGGTTCTGCCAGATCCGACCATGGCCGGTGCCCTGTGGCAGCGGCAATTGGCGGCTGCTTCCGGGTGGGGGAAGGGGCTTGGAGAGAATTGCTGCGCACAGAAAGGCCCTGGTTCAGTTGGAATCACGGTCAGGAGCTCGAGGAGTCACGCCCTGTAGAGGATGTGGCGCTCTCCTTCCTACTACCGGCTGAAAGGGTTTTATAGCGGTGGTTCTCTAGCGGTTGCTACACGGGGGGAATTTAATTAGAATAGGGGTTTAATTGGCTACTAAATTGGGAGAAAAATGGAGAAAAAAAATCAGAAAAATTTAAAAATCAATGTAAAAATATAGAGAGAGAAACAAAGATGACACGGGTGAAAACTTAACCTTGCAATATTTGTGTGTGTGCAATGTGCATGTGTATTCGTCAGGATCGTGTGTGGTACGTGATGCGTCAGGTAGTCGGAATGAGACCTTGGCCACGCCCAGTGCTGAGGACTGCATTGGACTGGCCTGTCACTATGGCTGGGATTTCAGTGACTGCATCAATAACAAAACCTGCACCTTTGGCATCAGTAACTACTACCAGGTAACTGATCATTTATAATACTAATATGTTCAATTTATATGCTGGATTTTTCTAAAGGATTTTACACAAGTGTTCTACGATCATAGATATGATCATAAAAGATATAAAATAAAATAACGATGTAATTAAAACCAGCAATTTGACAAAGAAATTAATACATACCACTACTCACAAAAAGTTAGGGATATTTGGCTTTCGGGTGAAATTTATGGAAAATGTAAGTTCACGCTACAGTGATATTATACGTATCATGAAAGTAGGGCATTTAAGTAGAAGCATGCAATGGTGATTTCCTCATCTCAAACAATTTATTGAAACAAAAGCCAACAACAGTGGTGGGTATACCACAACAAAAATGTCAATGTCTCAATAACTTGTCATGTGCCCTTGAGCATCAATTACAGCTTGACAACGACGTCTCATGCTGTTCACAAGTCGACTTATTGTCTGCTGAAGCATGGCATCCCACTCTTCTTGAAGGGCGGCCCTCAGGTCATTGAGGTTCTGGGGTACAGAGTTACGAGCCTCTACACGGTGAGTCAGCTGATCCCATAGGTTTTCTATGGGATTCAGGTCTGGAGAAAGTGCAGGCCACTCCATTTGAGGTACCCCAGTCTCCAGCAGCCTTTCCCTAATGATGCGACCTCGATGAGCTGGAGCATTGTCGTCCATGAAGATGAAATTAGGCCTGTGTTGTTCATGCAGGGGCACAATGACTGGATTAATGATGTTATTCAGGTAGTATGGGCTTGTCACTGTACCATTCACAAAGTGTAGGGCAGTTCTGTATTGACTAGACACGCCTGCCCACACTTTAACACCGCCACCCACAAAGGGTCGTCTGGTGACAACAGTGGCTGATGCATAGCGCTCTCCTTGACGTCTCCAACATCGTTGGCGGCCATCATTTCTGCTCAACGTGAATCGACTTTCAGAGAACAGCACTGAGGCCCACTGGTCCCTCGTCCAGCGTAAATGCTCCCTGGCCCATGCAAGACGATGACGCCTGTGCCTGGTGGTGTGGTCAGGTACCCTTGCAGGTCGTCTAGCACGCAGACCACGCTGATGTAAACGGTTTCGAATGGTCTGACGTGACACTTGGGTGCCTCTCACCTCCCTTAAATGTGCCTGGAGTTGAGTGGCATTCATCATCCGGTTCCGCAGGGCACTGTTCACAATGAAGCGGTCATCAGTGTGGGATGTGGCCAAAGGACGTCCACTTCTATGCCTTTCTGTGACTCTTCCAGTCTCTCTGTATCTCTGTTGCAACCTGCTGATGACACTCTGTGACACTCTAAGCTCAGTGGCCACTTCCCTCTGAGAACATCCTGTTTGAAGCCTCGCAATGGCGAGGTACTGTTGATCAATTGTTAGGTGTCGTCTTGGTCTCATGATGTCAAAATGTGAACAGCATGATGAAGAGGACTGTTTAAATACCAATTCTAATTGAACCAGGAAATTTATTGGTCGATTCATGGATCAAACACCTGTTGTGAATTTTGCCGTTCAGCTCCTTGTTAGAGAACAGCAAGTTGTGCAAAAAGTACTGAAACATTGAATAGTTGGACATGTGCATTCAAAAGTTTAGAGAAGGTCAAATTAATTTCACCTGTAAAGGTTATAGTGCATTTTAGGTTCATCCTGAAATTTCACCCGAAAGCCGAATATCCCTAACTTTTTGTGAGTAGTGTATATCAAAATAAAAGTAAAAAGGGCATTTTGAGCAGCCATTTTGGTAGTCCCAAGGCAAAAAGTAAATAATATTAAATTAAAATAAAACTGAGACAACAAAAAGAGAATTGAACAAAAATGGGTTTAAGAAAAGTAGAAAATTTCTATCATTTCTCTCTCCCTCTCTGACTCTTTGCCCCCCCCTCTCTCTCTCTCTCTCTCTCTCTCCAGAGCATGAGCATGGTGTCAGGGTTTTCTCCCCTCATCACAGCTGGCATTTTTGGGGCGACCCTCTCCTCAGCCCTGGCCTGCCTCGTCTCTGCACCAAAAGTTTTCCAGGTTCTGTCTTCTGTCCCCTCCCCGCATTTCCATATGAAAATGTGTGTGTGTGTGTGTGTGTGTGTGTGTGTGTGTGTGTGTGTGTGTGTGTGTGTGTGTGTGTGTGTGTGTGTGTGTGTGTGTGTGTGTGTGTGTGTGTGTGTGTGTGTGTGATTATATAATATTAAATTATTATATTGTTCCCGGGCACGGGACAGTAATATTTACCACAGATTCACAGACCCCTGTGTTTGTGTGTGATTATATAATATAAAATTATTATATTGTTCCCGGGTACGGGGCAATAATATTTACCACAGATTCACAGACCCCTGTGTGTGTGTGTGTGTGTGTGTGTGTGTGTGTTGTAAGAGTGTGATAAAATTTTCATATTAATTTGCTAATTTCTTATTCCTTCTCCTTTAACCCCTTCCCTCCCAGTGTCTGTGCAAAGACCAGCTGTATCCCTTCATCGGGGTCTTTGGGAAGGGTTACGGGAAGAACAACGAGCCAGTCAGAGGCTACCTACTCACCTACATCATCGCCATCTGCTTCATTCTCATTGGTAGGTCTGCTCATGTGGTCATCTCTATAAACTCACACCTGCCTCCCACCTCCAACCAACACACTTTTTTTTTTTTTCTTGATATTTTTTACTTTAGTCAGACAGGGGAAAGGTAGAAAGGGTAAGAGATAGAGAACAGATCACTGCACAGACAGTGCCATGGCAGGGGATTCAAACCCCGACTGCGGTGGGGGGTGGGGGGGGGGGGTCGTGTATGACTTCAGTCGGCTTCCCAACAGACTGCACCACACTTCTTAACACATTGGTTTTTCAACATTTTAAGACTTTTAAAACTTGGTTTATTGGTTATTGCCATTTTCTTGCTCATTTAAGACAAGGTTTTGTTGGCATTGTTTGATCATTTATTTATCTTAAGGGCTCAAAGAGTGGTCATTTCTGAACATGCTCTTGATGTACAACAGTGTCTGAGAGAGCTATGGACACCCTTAGACCTCATATGAAGCTCATAGCAGAGAAGTGCAGTTCAGAGCCATAAACGTACCCTCTCTTTGGGATGTTACAAATAGTGTCTAATTCATCGAATGAAGCAGGGCTACGGCAAAGGCAGCAATTCCACCATAAGCTGTGATCTCTCAAGTTCTGGCTATGTTGGTTCCAAGCAAGGATGTACAGTAGATGTCATTTCAACAAAGAGGACATTTTCTTCAGAATTTGTCTGGGGCACAATAACAGTACCACCTAACACAACATGATAATATTGGGGGGGGGGGCATTTTAGTTTTCCCAAAGTTGGGGGGGGGGGGGTGTTCCCTGGGATCTACATACATGGTTCCAAGGGTAATGTAAACGACAGTGTCTCTCTGGCTCCACCCATGTAGCTGAACTGAACACCATTGCTCCAATTATCTCCAACTTCTTCCTGTGCTCCTACGCCCTCATCAACTTCAGCTGCTTCCACGCCTCCATTACCAACTCACCAGGTAAGGGGAGTGGGTGGAGCAGGGAAGAGTGGGCGGAGCAGGATAACTTTTTTTTACCTTTTTGAGAAAAGCCTGAAGAAAATAAGCGGAAGGTAGTTGTACATTTGCTAGGTGTATATAATATAATATTGTATATAATATAATATTGCATGTGTGTGAAAAACTTTATCATATATTATACACAGACACATGCAGACGCGGACACAAACAAACACACACAAACATGCATACATGTATGTAGGGCGAACTAGGTATAAAAAGGGCTGTAATTCCTACATGGATCACCCAACATGGATGTAAATAGGGCTGACATTCTGCACTTTTCCTCACTCCTCATATTCTTTGTTTCATTTCATATCCATGTGCTTGAGTACAGATCCAAAACAACAAAAATTATGTGACTGTCCAAATACTTCCAGAGTGCACTATATATAGACACACCACAGACACAAGCACACATACATAGACAGACACATACCCACAGACAAACATACACACACAGACAGACACAGACACACACACACACATAGACAGGCACACACACACACACATATACAGAAACACACCACAAACACACACATGTACATATACATATACACACACACATGTACACACACACCACAGACTCAAACACACACACACCACACACACACACACACACACATACACATGTACATATACAGTACATACACACACACATGTACACACACACCACAGACTCAAACACACATATACACACAGAAACATACACACACATACACACACACACACACACACACACACACACACATTCTATAATCCATGTGACAGAGGTGTTACTCCCTCAGGCTGGCGTCCCTCCTTCCGGTTCTACAGTAAGTGGGCGTCGCTGGTGGGAGCGGTGGTGTCCGTGGTTATCATGTTCCTGCTGACCTGGTGGGCTGCGCTCATCGCCATTGGCATCGTCCTCTTCCTCCTGGGATACGTGTTGTACAAAAAACCCTGTGAGTAAAGCCGTTAACTATGCAAGCTTATTTTTGTTTGCGTATGAAAACCCTTCCCACTAAATGATGCTCCAGTGCACGCGCGGAGACAGGCAGACAGGGAGGGGTTTATTCTACGGGGAGGATATTTTGCTTGTAGATAGTTGCCCTGATTGGTAGCTACATAGCAAGCCCTGATTGGTTGGTTTTTAGAAGACCGGCTTGAGATTTTTTGACAGCCTAATACAGAGCCCAGGACACTCACAGCAACCAGATTTTTTTCCCAGAAAACTTGATTTTTTGATAGCTGCTGGAATATAATGAGCAAATTTTATAATTTCGCCAAAATTATATCGAAAAAATCTTGCCTACTGCACTTTTAAATTGTTTGTCAATTGTAAAATGTGTATGCCTGTATGAATTGTGTGTGAATTATTTGAAAATGCTGTGTGACTGATGTTTCGTTTGTATAAATTTCTTTGTAAATTATGTGTGAATTGTGTGTGAATTACATGCAAACTGTGTGTCATGTTTGGATTTATTGTGCGTAAAACCCTGAGAATTGTGAATTGTGAGTAAACTGTGTTTGGAATGTGTATTTGCCTCCCAGCCGTGAACTGGGGTTCCTCTGTGCAGGCCAGCTCCTACAACATGGCCCTGTCCTACTCTGTGACCCTGAACCAGGTGAACGAACACATCAAGAACTACAGGTAAACAAGGGCATGACCACGTAACACAATCTTCATCTATTTATTGTGTATTATCTCTGTTGGTGAGTCCATTTTCTGTTTTTTTGTGTTTAAAAAACACACGTTGAAAATTTGGAACAGTGCACCTCAACCTGATCCTGCTCATGTTATATGCAAAAGCATTTCTGAGTACCGTGGGGGGAGAGATTAATATAGACAAATCTAGAACGTAGGCAGAATATCACTGCCAGCAAGTTCTGCCCAACAGCAAGTAGTTATGTGTTTATTTTCATGAACATGCAATTAATATGCCAGACATTATTATGGCCAAGCCTATCAGGCTACCACAAGACGTGTAGTGTCCAAAAAAGTTCTAAACGGTTATTAAATGTTATTACGTTAAATAGGGAACTTAAGACCAACTTAAGTTAGCAGTATCTCAACTGATAGCAGTAGTCATTGCATAGACTTACAAGTTACAATGTAATGTTAAGTGTCATAGTAGATGCAAGAAGAAGATTGAGGATATGATACTTTAAGTGGCAAATATATTCGCATCTAATTGCTGCTTAACGTCTATTGTGTGAAACGTGGCATGAGTACAATTATCCACCCTGAAAAAAAATTTCAGTATTCGGTGTTTGTTGAACCAAGATAATGACCAGAGTTTTCAGTCTGACCCAAGAAAAACCAAACTAGAATCTCATTTGTCCTTAGAGTCTTGTTAGTCTTTCATGTTTTGTGATGTCTATTTAAACATGTTGTCTTTTTAATGGAATTAAATATTGCAAATTCTGTTGTTATTCAGTGTAAACTGCGAGCTTGAATCATTAAAGTCAAACTGCCTGCCTGTTTTGCCTCTTTCTCTCCTCTCCATCTCTCTATCTCTGTCTTTCTCTGTCTCCTCCTGCCCCCTCCCCACTCGTCACCCTTACCAAGGCCCCAGTGTCTGGTCCTCACTGGCCCCCCCAGTTTCCGCCCAGCCCTGGTGGACTTTGTTAGCACCTTCACCAAGAACATGAGCCTAATGATGTGTGGGAACGTGGTTGTTGTGAGTGCGTCCGTATTTAACTATTCAACTCACCAAAACAATAAAATAATCTATTAAAAATAATAATAGTAATAGTTATAAACTGTATTTGTATAGCACGTTTCATACATAGTTGCAGCTCAAAGTGCTTTACGTAAAAGTACAGATTAAAACAAGAATACAGATTCGAACGACAGATACACAGCATAAAGAGAAAGCCCATAAAATAAAATTCCAATATCACCGCAAAATAAGAACATGAAGTATAGAAAACAATATAAGATAAAAAGACGCACATGTTCAAAGAATAATTAAGAAAATAATAAATAAATAAATAAATAAATCTTACTTTAAGATTTATTTACCTGGCACAAGCATTTCTGTCCCACACCCCATTTGCCCCACTCCCTTCTTTCTGCCTTCACCCTGGCCTCCTACCCCCGCCCCACACAGGGTGACCCCTCCCCTACGGCCACAGAATCGGCGGGAAGTAGCAGTCATGTGACCTGGCTGAACAAGCGGCGGGTCCGGTCCTTCTACCGTGGCGTGGTGGCGGGTGACCTGCGGGGTGGGGTGCAGATGCTGCTGCAGGTAAACCAACATCCCCCTCCCCCCACCGCCACGCCTCTGCCACGCCCACTTATTAAATCAATAAATCAGTCTTTATTTTGCATGGCACCATTTACCAAAAGGTTGTCATATAGCATGTCATAAGGGTTTTTTTTCCAGAGGTAATCAAAAATATTTTAAGCTAATATGAAATATTCCCTGACCATTGAAAGGGGATGAAGCTGAACTTAATACCTTTTTAAATGCATTAAATAGAGCTTTGACAATAGCTTTGAATTACAGGGTGCTATCTGCATAGAGTATAGTTTGAGATATGAACTTTAAAAGGCCCAAATTACAGCAATTACAGCATTAGTCTGTGTTGCATCTTTAGTTAATTTTAGCAGTTTTAAAAAAGTAATTTCAGATGTTTATTCTGTTGTATAAGAAACACAACAAAGGGCATTACATTTTTTCTCATTTTTAATCGTCCATTGGTGTCTGGTTCTGGCTCTGATTTTGCTTCCACACCAGGCCTCAGGTTTGGGTCGGATGAGGCCCAATGTCCTGGTGATGGGATACAAACAAAACTGGAACAAGGAACGGCCACACTATGCGGAGAACTACGTGGGCATCTTACAGTGAGTCCAACACTGCGACCCAGAGATTTCAAACTCCAGTCCTGGACAGTGTCTGTGTGCATGGGTTTGCATGTGGTGGGTACAGTAGATGTGTATGTGAGTGCAAGTTTGGTATGTGTGTGCACGTATGTGTATGTGTGTGTGTGTGTGTGTGTGTGTGTGTGTGTATGTGTGTGCATGAGCGTGTGCATGCATGTGTGTGTGTGTGTGTGTGTGTATGCGTGGATCTCACAGTAAGTTCAGTGCTCTAACTCCTGTACAGCTACTATTCATAGCACTGCATGTTGTGTTTGTGTGCACGTGTGTGTTTCAGTGATGCCTTTCACCTGTGGTACAGAATATGATATTGAACATGCAATCGTGTGAATTGTATGTTTAAGCAGTTTGTCAAAATACCTTGTGTGTGTGCACGTGTTTACATGTATTCGTGTGCGTGTGTGTTTTATGTGTGCGTGTCTGTCTGTGTTGCAGCGATGCATTCGACCTACAGTACGGAGTGTGTGTTCTGAGGATGAAGGAGGGACAGGATGTGTCCCTCAGCCTGGAGGCACGTGGTGAGGAACCCAACTAAACTACAAACCCCATGCAGTGTGTCTGTACACTACCGCTGAACCCCTAAATCTACACTGCTCTCCCCTACAGTCAACCCTGCCTATGAGAACGACAACGGACATCGCCCTCTACCAGCACCCCCTACCAACACCATATGTATGTATTAGAACTCTATCTGTTATTAGTCTACATCAGGGCTCTGCAATCCTGATCCTGGAGAGCCACAGGGTCTGCTAGTTTTTGTTTTCACCTTAAAATTGGCAACCAATTCGGAGTCAGACCCAAGATTGTTCAGAACTTAATTTATCATCCATGTAGATACAGTTTGCTCATATAACCAGGTTTCTTGGGTCTGAATTGATTTCTGATTTTAAGGTGAAAACAAAAACCAGTAGATCCTGATGCTATCCAGGACCAGGGTCATAGACCCCAGGGGCCACATGTATAAACAGTGCTGAGCAGTAAAATGCCCTCAGAAAGCTGCATAAGCGAGTTTCCACACAGAAATGCAGATGTATAACATACGTAAGAGAACCTGCATACCTCTGCACACGCTGGACACCATGCGAACACAGTGTTTGGAGACAGTGTGATACGGCGACACTGTGATAGAAAGGCAAAGGGGCAAATGCAAATGCGAAATGCAGAAAATGCAAAACTTTGTGAAAGCGGATTTCCAACTCTCTCCCTGAGCGTTCTTTTACGCATTCTTTTACGCAGAGTTTTATACATGCGGCCCCTGGTCTGTACAATGCGGTGGGGGTGCATGCGGGGGTATTCCCCATAATGTGATTGGCTGAAGTCAGAAATGCAGACAGTTGATAGAAACATGTTGTTGACAGTGGATCCTGATGCCTTGGTGGCCGACCCGCAGCCCCGAACAGAGTTCCAGTCCAAGCAAGGGAAGAAGACCATAGATGTCTACTGGCTCTCTGATGATGGAGGTGAGATATTACCATAGATACACAGTAAGGTGACTAGACTGGATTCTTCCCAACAGAGTATAGCCAAAAATAGATGCCTCCCTCATCTGTCTGATACACTATGGGAGCTGCTTAATTTTTTTTTACTAAGGCGTTCCAGGGATGGAACCGACAGCCCAGCAATGAAGGAACAGAAAGAAAAGTACAAAATGTAGCTTCAGCCATCTTGGTTACCACGGAGACATTACATTTGGTGAGGCTCTGAACACATTTCCTCTTGGAGTAAAGTACATTCTCTGAGCTTCACTGCCTCCCGAAATTACATGAAGCACATGCAAATTCAGCTGTTAAAGCTCCCCATGTTAAAGTTGATTGATTGTAATGTAATGATTAAAGTCTAATGAAATTGGAAGATTGTGAGAGAAAGTTACAGTTGCTTTTGAGTCAGATAGAGATGAGAGTGATGCCTTTGTGATGTCACTAGGTCAGAGTGATGTCGGCTGCATTCGGATTGTCAAAGAAATAGGTCCTTTTTCCTTTCCTTGCAACTTTTCCTTGACCTCGCTAGAAAATGTTACAGGGGTCAAGGAAAGGATGGAAGGAGAGATTTACAAGGAATCTAGCATCTACTGTGGAATTGAAACCTCATTCTCTGCCTTGTGACATTGAGTGATATTGATGTGATTGTTCAACATAGCGAACTACAACTTCACAAAAAATTACTACGAAAGGCGCATCGTTGCCGTCTGTATTTCACTTGAACCGTCCATTTTATTTTGGCAAAATTTAGCCTCTTAATAAATTTGGTGTCTGACCAACAGTACTAGCTACTCACATTTAGATTTCTGGGATTTCTCAGAAGATTTTCGCTCATCCATTGTTGTTTGAATTTGGTAATTCAATAGGTCCCGGAAAACTTAGATGCTTATGTAAACATTGGCGGCATTGCATTGTGGGGGCACAAATACTACTTTCCCTCTGAAAAGGATAGTCCGGAGAATCCTTGGTGGAAGGACGGATAAAAGGCATCGTGAAGCTCCTTTCTATCTCAATATAAGGAATTCAAATGGTCCTTAGCATGGCTGCCTGGGAAATATTTACAGGTCATGCGATCTAAAGGATCCTTCCTTGCTTGAATTTGACTATTGGAATGCGGCCGTCATCTTTGTGCGCTGGCAGGTCTGACGCTGATGCTGCCCTACCTGCTAACCAGGAAGAAGCGGTGGGCAAGGTGCAAGGTTCGCGTTTTTGTGGGTGGAGAGATCCAGCGAATGGAGGAGCAGAAGAAGGAGTGAGTGTTGACCCTTCTCCCCAGTGGTGCATTCTGGGTAGTGTAAGGAGGAAGGAATTTGGTTTCTCTGGACTGTAAGGAATCGGACAGGTGAACCTTCCTGTGATTGTGCTGTGTCAGGAATCCCACCGTTATCCCTTCTGTGATGTCACTGTAATAAACCAATAATCTGGTGCCTTGTCAGTCCAATGTGGGAATGTGTGGTCAGACAGGTTCGTAGGACTGGCCAGGGGATTATAAGGGAAACCATGCTTTACTGGGGGGGGGTAAAATGATCGTTTGGAAGTCTCATAGGTGGGTCCCGGACACCTGCATATATCTGTGTCAATGTTTCAGTAATTTTGTATCATCTCTGTAGTAAGTTGCTCACACTTCTGTGATATTACATTTTAATACATACAGTAGCCAACCACAAAGAGGAATTTGCACAGTTCTATCCTGAAATAAATCACTGAACTGGAGAGAATGGGACACGGTCACATGACCACTGTCTCTCTTCCAGGATCATGGCTCTCATCAACAAGTTCCGCCTCGGTTTCCATGACGTCCAGGTGCTTCCTGACATTGGCAAGAAGCCGCAGCCTGAACAGTAGGTCATCATTCTTCTGACTCCTCCTCTGTGCCGCCATTCCTCTGTATTTCCCTAGTAAGGTTGTACACAGGCAGCACTCTAGAGCTTGCCCACAAGACGCCATTCAGAAAATCCTAAATTCTTTGTAAAACCCGTGTGTGTGTGTGTGTGTGTGTGTGTGTGTGTGTGTGTGTGTGTGTGTGTGTGTGTTTGTGCGTGTGTGCGTATATGTGTGTATATGTGTGTATGTGTCTCTCTGTACATACCCACGCACTTTTATTTCTAGGCATTTTTTTACAGTCTTATATCCCTGTACAGGGATTACTCACTCGTCCTTTCCCTGTATCTCTCATCCTCGCTCCGCCTCTCTTCCATTTGCTGTTTTTCTATTCTCTTCCTCTCCTCATTTGGTCTCTGCTCTCTGTAAAAAAATTTTTTGTACATCTAATGTTTTATTGCCATGACATATTTGACTATACACATTGCCAAAGCTTGCATAGCTGCCATAACAATGATCCTATTATATCAAAAGCGACAATAACAAGGGACGACAGGACAAACGCATCACTGGCAGTTTTATCTATGAAAATGAGCAGGGGTCATTGAACTCACCTGTCCCCTCTCATTCTCTCACCCTCTCTTTCCCTCCCCCTTCAGTATGAAGAGATTTGAGGACATGTTGGGGCCCTACAGGCTCAATGACAGGCGGAAGGATGGCAGCACGGCGGAGCAGATGAGGGAAGGATGTCCCTGGAAGATATCTGACGAGGAGCTGGAGAGAAACAGGGCCAAGGTGATGCTATTTCAGGAGTGAAGCACGCAGACACACACACGCACCCACACAGACTCACTCACAGACACACACACACACACACACACACACAAACTCACTCGCAGACACACACACGCACCCACCCAGATTCACTCTCAGACACACACACGCACCCACACAAACTCACTCACAGACACACACACGCACCCACAAACTCACTCACTGACACACCCACGCACCCACACAGACTCACTCACAGACACACACACGCACCCACACAAACTCACTCACAGACACACACACGCACCCACAAACTCACTCACTGACACACCCACGCACCCACACAGACTCACTCACAGACACACACACGCACCCACACAAACTCACTCACAGACACACACACGCACCCACACAGACTCACTCACAGACACACACACGCACCCACACAAACTCACTCACAGACACACACACGCACCCACACAAACTCACTCACAGACACACACACACGCCCACACAAACTCACTCATAGACACACACACGCACCCACCCAGATTCACTCACAGACACACACACGCACCCACAAACTCACTCACTGACACACCCACGCACCCACACAAACTCACTCACTGACACACACACGCACCCACACAAACTCACTCACAGACACACACACGCACCCAGACTCACTCACAGACACACACACACACACCCACACAGACTCACTCACAGACACACACACACGCACCCACACAAACTCACTCACAGACACACACACACGCACCCACACAAACTCACTCGCAGACACACACACGCACCCACCCAGATTCACTCTCAGACACACACACGCACCCACACAAACTCACTCACAGACACACACACGCACCCACACAAACTCACTCACAGACACACACACGCACCCACACAAACTCACTCACTGACACACCCACGCACCCACAGACTCATTCACAGACACACACATGCACCCACACAAACTCACTCACTGACACACACACGCACCCACACAGACTCACTCACAGACACACACACACACACGCACCCACACAGACTCACTCACTGACACACACACACACGCACACACACAAACTCACTCGCAGACACACACACACGCACCCACACAAACTCACTCGCAGACACACACACACGCACCCACACAAACTCACTCGCAGACACACACACTCACTCGCAGACACACACACACACACACGCACCCACACAGATTCACTCACAGACACACACACGCACCCACACAAATTCGCTCACATGCCCACACAGACACACGCACACATAAACAAAGTTATTCCCACACACATACACACATACAAACTGGCTCACATGCACACACACACACACACACACACAAACTCACGCACACACAAACATGTGCACATACCACCCACACACAACCTTGCTGTTTTTCTGAGAGTAGAGGTGGACTGAGATGTGAATGCAGTGTGAATGCAGAGAGCACTCATTCGCCCATCCTTCCTCATTTTATTTTATCCTACTTCATGTTATCCTCTCAATACTGTACTCTCCCAATCCAGCACAAAGCTATGAACCCTCCTACAAATCCATCTTTGTAATGTTAAAGGCCAAGCACAGAGACTAGGTTTCAACTCCTCAGGGATGTTAAAGGCCAAGCACAGAGACTAGGTTTCAACTCCTCAGGGATCCAGCCAATCATGATTAATGAATGGTGAAAAAAGTGACAATTCACAAAATTGTTGCCTGTAAACGGATTATGATACATTTTCAAACATGTGTGTGTGCGTGTGTGTGTTGTGTGCTCACACGTGTACATACGTGTGTATGTGTGTATGCATGTGCGCGTGCACATACATGCATGCGGGTGTGTGTGTGCATTTGTGCCTGTGTGTGCACACTTGTGTGTATGTGTGTGTTTATGTGTACCAGTCCCTAAAACAGGTCCGTCTGAACGAGATTCTACAGGATTACTCCAGAGATGCTGCCCTGATTGTCCTGTAAGTACCGTGTAGCAGCTCCAGCTTCATACATCATCATTTCAGGACCAAAAAATTCTGAGTTTAAATTCAAATCAACTCAACTGAAAATAACGTAATTAGCCCTGTCCAGGAACTTCAGTGAAACGGCCTGTAAATGTAGAAAAAGTATCCAACCTGGAATAGATACCCAGAGATCAGGGTTTGTTGAGTCAAGATTGAACGTTGACCAGAGTTTTCAATCTGACTAAAGAAAGACCAAACTGGTACAACCAGACCCCTGTTCTGAAGGGAAAGACAGCCTAATGTCATACACCTGCCCATTTAGCCAGTCTCTCTCTCTCTCTCTCTCTCTCTCTCAGGACCATGCCTGTGGGACGGAGGGGTGTGTGTCCCAGTACCCTCTACATGGCCTGGTTAGAGACCCTATCACGTGACCTGGGGCCCCCTGTCCTGCTCGTCAGGGGAAACCAGGAAAACGTTCTCACCTTCTACTGCCAGTAACCCTGGACAACCTTCTCAACCAATCAAGAGCCTCCTAACAGCTAGCGCAACAGCCCATTGACTTGAAGGCTAATTTATACTCAACAGCTACACTTGTCAGTTGCTGTTAGAAAGATGCCTATTAGATACAGGATCATTTCGAATAATCACATTTTTATTGCCTAGAACTACAGTTTGTTCATTTTTCAAGCACATGCAAAATAATGTTTTTTAACTACTGCCACTCAATGGAATGCATGGTACTACATGTTTTTTTTTTTGCTATGCACAGTGAGCTCTCGGGTACTGAAGTTCATTGAATGGAATTTAAAGTATCTTATCACCAGTAGAATTGGATCAAAAAGATATTTGAAATACTTTAATTCATTTTATGCCAGTAAAATTCAGAAAGTTTCTGATTGAATCTGTGATGAAACTCTCATTTTAGAGCCTGAGGTAAGTGTAAGTTTGTGTAGTTTAAAACCTGTATGGGAAAGTGCCACCAGAATCACCCACAAAAATCAGAGATAAAAAATAAGAGTAAAAAATAAAATAAAATTTTATACAGCTACCCCACAAATGACCCCACACAATACCTTTGTATACAATGTTAGTACAGGACTGAAAACATAGCATTATGTTTATTGCATGTTTATATTTAATCCAAACAAATTTGAAAAATTCATATAGTGTCAAGATGGAAAAATAAGATTAACTATTTTTTAAGAGACACTGAATTGGGTCAAATTGACCCGGAACATAATATGAGGGTTAATTTAATTTTGAAATTAAATATTTTTTTCAATTTTACTGGTGTCAAAAGGGCGAATACATATTTGTCTCAGCTCTGCATTGCCACAGTTCACGGGATGGTGTCCCAGGAATATGCGTTCACAAGAAATCCATACACTAAGGAATCATAAATCAGGTTTATGGTGCACGTGAGAATTGAAAGTATGTGAATGAACTAATACGGTTGACATAGGGGCTCTATTTAACTATTTATAAGTAACTTAAAATGATACTGGATTAGAATCAGCAAACGTATATTGTTAGCGACACTGCTGTTTCACTGCCCATGGCCTTGCTTACGATAGTGAACGTGTTGTTGTGCTATTTGTTGAACTATTTGACTATTTAATATCCAGCTGTTTCTTCACTTCACTAACACTGCCACCAAAAAGGTGTGATTCAGTGCTAAGGACAGCAGCTAGTTTCATGCTCCTCCAAGGCTATTTTCGTAACCACACATGACGCTTTGTTAATGTTTCCATCAGATAGCAAACAGAGGGTTCAGAAGAGATTCAGACTGGTTGTACGTTAGTGTGAAAATTTAATTGTTGCTCTTAAATTGCACCAATTTAACAATTCTGGTTGAATTACTATATAAGGACATATACAGCATGGCACTTTATGTGATATAATTTGTTGTTTGATGTACTTTGCTTTGCATTATTTTCCTGTTTTGATAAATTTTTTCTGCTCTATGTAAAGAAACCTTGGGTACTACTGAAAGGTAGTTACAATGATTATTATTATTATTATTCAATAATTTGAACTCATACCAAACATGGATTATCTTGGGTCAATCCGTCATTACATTCTATCTCTGTTCAGCATTTTGGGGTAGTTTATGTTGGTAGTTTGTACCACAGTTCCTAACCCTAACCCCCCCCCCCCCCCCCCCATGTCTCTGAATTTGGGATTATGGGTGGGTTGGCAATTGATCCAAAATATTTGTAATTTATTTCAATTGGATTTTATGCTCTGCGTGCATATTTGTGCTTCCTGGTACTTGGTTATACTTTACCATAGCCTATTAACTTGCATTTATGAAGTATAATGTCTGTTGTTCTTACACTTGATTACTGTATTATTTTTAATTTTACACTGTAGGCTAACTGCACTTGAATCTTTTGTTCCCGTTGTTGCCCTGGAATTTCATGATTAGCCTATGTTATAGTCTATTTAACTAAACCCTGGTGTTTTACTTGGTTTGTTATTGCAATGTAGATCATTTTAATTACTTGACTTCAAATAAACCTTTCTGAAATATTCACGTGTGCTGAAACAATTTTTAATAAGGTAGTCTACCATAGAAAGTCATGAAGCATGTACAACTTTTCGGATTCAGGGTAACTTAGTGCGTTCAAAATAGGATTTTGTAGGATTATTTCAGTTGCTCCATTAACACAATTAGCCTATACAGTTAAAACATATTTTAAATGTCATGTGCCCGAAACAACTAGCTATGTCTGCCAAGAAAATTGCCTATTTTTTACGAATGGCGTATGTCAACGGCTGTTTAACAATCACAAGAGGCATGTTTTACAGAAGCATGTTGTTTTCGTTCCAACTCAAGTTTGGCAATCTAAACAACAAGACGGTCAAATTACATATCTGGAATTCACAAGTCAAAAGCTTTTCTCTTTTAATCTACCAATGAGTCTCGCGCGTTCACTTACAAATCAACAATTTTTGTTCGTAGGCTACGTGAATACGAATACGCATTGTGAGCAGCCAACAAAAACTTTCTGTGAATTGATGTATGGCTGTTCATTTTTTCTAGGTTGTTACATCAGCCCAACAGCTAGCGGTATGTTCCGTGCTGCTTGCGCATGCGCTATGGCGTGCTGTTCCTGTAAAGCTTCCACGTCTGAGCGCGAGTGTACATTAGCCAATCACAGGCGGCCACACTGTGTTTGGAAACAACCCTCCCTACGATTTATATCACCCATCCAAAACTTCCTCTTTCACATCTGACAGGCTCTAAACTTTCTTCTGTCAAGCGTTAATTCGGGTGGTGTTTGCAAAATATTGCGAATCGTCTGACGTGTTACAACAAGCAAGTAGATCGGCTAAGTGCTACATTGCGGGTGTCTTTTTTTTTTTTATGTTTGTGTAAATTTTCTTACAGTATATCAAGTACCGGTTCTGTTGATATTCGTCTTTTTGGGGTAGATAACTCGCCAGATTTGAGTTATTTATTTTTTTTTGTAAAGGGAGGAAGCGTAAAAATACATTTGCCAAAAAAATGGACAACCCGAGTAGTTCTCCGGAACAAAGGACGCTTACACTTGTGGTTAAAACGCCTAATCAAGCCTACCCTGATCAGATCATCAAAGGTATTGATATAAACTGGACAGTGAAGGACTTGAAGAAGCACTTGTTCCAAGTATACCCGAATAACCCGGTAAGTTGAAATCAGTTGAAACAATGTATCGGAATGCAGTAACCTCGTGTCACAACAACACTTTCGCTATCGTAAGCAAGGCCATGGGCAGTGAAACAGCAGTGTCGCTAACAATATACGTTTGCTGATTCTAATCCAGTATAATTTTAAGATACTTAAAATACCCGTGTGACGCAATTGTGTCCTCGCAGTTTTTTTGGAATCGTTAACTAGAATCTTTAAATATGTATTTGTCGAAACCCCTTCTGACCAGGACGCACTTCTCACACATAGTGACATGATTGTTTTGCTTTCCGTTCTGACCACGGCTAAATATAGTGGAATGTATTCAGTCTTTCATAGATACTGACTATTTAAATCTGCTTTTTGTGACACTGGGAGTAGCCTGTCTGTGACTGGGTGCATGAAACCTTCAATAGTTTTCTTGTCAGTAGGTAGCTAGAGCTTTGTAGATAAGCAATAGCAGGTGTTGGCTACCACAGTCTGACAGAAGTGGACCCTGGTGTTGTGTAATGCCTGCTGTCTTCTGACCTTTGATCTCCACCCTCCACACCAGCTCGAGAAGGACCAGAGAATTATCTACTCAGGCAAGCTGCTCCTGGACCATCTGCCAATCCGAGATGCCTTTAGAAGGGTAAAAGGGTTTTTTAAAGTGTAATTTCTAGTCATCGCTAAACTATTCCTCTGGATCTCTGGGTTGTTCTTGGGGCTGTTTTTGGGAGTGTCATAATAAACAGTGGTGGGATTTTAATTTTACAGTAGGAGCATTTTACAGCCACTTTATATAGCATTTGACGTGCTTAAATGGTTGGATGTAGTTTCTCTGTGATTGTCACCCTGTTTTCCCAACATTCCGAAATACATGGAACATTCCAGCATCCACTGAAATTCAGTGGAATTTAATTGTTGGAATGTAACAAATCAAAAATGATTTGTTGGAATCTGGCTTGTACTAGAATGTCTGATGCAGTAGAGGATGTTTAATATCTGTGATGCCTCCCTCAGTTACTGTGCCTGAAGGGTACAATGGGAGCTCAGATGAACGACACAAAGAAGGCCCTAGACAGTCACAAGATCATATCCCAGAATTCCCTGGTGTATCCAGCTCTCAGAAACACCTCATAATTTAGGTCCTCTGCACTTCCTGTTCAGAGCATCCAGTTCCTTTTTTTGTGCGCCACAGAAACTGCTTAATGTTTTGCATGAATTGAAGGCCTGGTTTCTGTCCAAATGGTGAATTTTGACTACAGTTGGGTGTGTCCAGGTATCCAGCAGAATATCACACTCCTACTAAACCTGATCCTATATACCCTGCAGCAGTTTTTCCTAATCCCTGTGCAGACCAGTTAGTAATGAACAGCTCGTCAAACCTGACTAATGGTGAGCTCAACTGGGAAAAACCTCAGACATGGGGGCATTCTTGGGCCAGGCTTGAGAGACTTTTGTCCAGAGAATGTCTTAGGCCAGCTCACAAGAAAATAATATCTGAAAAGAATGAGATTTATGATACCTCAGCCATCATATTCTACCTGGCTTTTCCTCAGTGATCTGTGTCATAAATTGTGATCTCACCCTGTGTTCTGTATTCTAAATTCTGTGTTCTGACCAAGGTTATTATAGTTAACTAAAACTATAATAATAATAATAAAAACATTTTAGTTAACTGAAATAAAAATACAAAACTAAAATTACTTTTAGAACGAATACTAAATAAAAACTAATTAAAAAAAATAAAAATAAAAATAAAATATATATATAAAAATAAAACTGAAATAAAATAAAAATGACCAAGAATTTTTTAGTTTTTGTTTTTTGTTTCTGACTGTTGATAGCACAGAACTTTGTTTGGATAATCCGGATTGCATATAGTGTAATTTGAAACATTCAAAACCAATATCAATTTTTCTCTCCCCCAACCCAACTATTGACTGTTATTAACTGAAATAAAAATACAAACTGAAACTGAAATTGATTGAAAAACTAAAACTATAAACACACTCTGAAATTAAAAAAACTAATAAAAATAAAAACTAAATTAAAAACGTAAAACTATAGTAAGCTTGGTTCTGACCCAGTGTTCTGTGTTCTTTGTGCTGTGTTCTGACCTTGTGCTCCGTGTGCTAAATGTTCTATGTTCTTCTCAGTCGGACCCAACGCCCACTGTTCACCTGGTCTGCACATTCAGGGGTCTGCCCATGGATCAGCTGGGAGCCCAGCCCAAGGTAGGCTCCTCCCCCTTTCCAAAAATTTCCCTGGTGCAGGTTGTTGTTGCTTTTGTCAATTTCCTGGGCTAGTTTGAAGGGAAATGCAGGAAATTCTACAAACCAGATACTTATCTATAGAGAAAGCTATACGACTGCAGTATGTAAGGTAGAAACTTAAACCAGGTCAATTGTTTCTCTAAAAAATGAAGCGTACCCTTTGATAAAGAACCAAATGCCTTGGGACTGGTAATGAGCCACATGCATGGAGAATGTTCTGGGCTGATCAGTTCTCACAATGCTACAGACCTACAGAATCTAGGTCTGTAGTCATAAAGCATCTCAGGGTATTACTGCTGATCTAGGATCAGTTTGGCCTATTGGCTCACAGTGGATAAGGTTAGGATGGGGGCAGAGGAAACCTGATCCTAGATCAGCACTCTGACATGCTTTATGAATGCGGGGCCTGATCTGAGAGAACTGGAGCGCCGTCACCAGAAACCTCTTCTCCACTGTGCTGTTCAGTGATAGGCTTTTGTCTCCTGTATTGTGTGTGAGGGGTGTGGTTCCCCTTTTTCGTGACTAGAGACAGGTGCATCCAGCGATCCGCACCATGCCTCTCATCCTCTCCCTTGGGGCTCTGTTTCGGCTTGATGTTTATCTCTGAAAGAAAACCGCTAAGTTGCAGAATCCAATTAGAGAACACACACCAGATGGGTTTTTCTTTTTTTTTCTTTCTTTTTTTTTAAATCCTCAATCTTGCGAGAAGGTTGTGCATATAGAAAACTATTCCTGGTTCCTGTGTGACTGTGTGTATGCGCGTGACTGAGTGTGTTTTTTGCATTTTTGTGTGTGACTGTGTGTGTGTGTGTGTGTGTGTGTGTGTGTGTGTGAGAGAGACTATGTGTGTGTGTGTGTGTGCGTGTGCGCAACATTTCTGGCATTTCCTGGTGTGCATGTGTTTGTGGGTTCAAATATAATCACTCTCTGTCTGTCATCCCCGGCTCAGGTGACAGCAGCAGAGCAGCGGAGGGAGTCTCCCTCGCCCTTGGTGACTGGAGTGAACTCAGACGCCCCTGCGACCCCCCCTGTCACCCCCCTCGGAGCCCCAAACAGAAGGGCTGAGGCACAGGGGGCACCCCACCGGCCCGACACCCCCATGGACCAGTGCCACAGCGTGAGTGCTGCCCCCCCCCTCTCCCCCTCCAACGCTGGTTGGGTTACACTGCATCTTCAGGCACCTGGGAGAGGCAGAGACCGAGGGTCTACTATGAGCCTTAACAATGGGATCAGTTAACAGTGCTTTGGGTGACTTTATATGTCAGGTTTAGGTGCGTTTGTGCTGTACCATCCTTAGATGACTGTAGGTGTTTGACAGTGTGCATTCCACACTCTTCTTTGCTCTTAATGGTGACTGCACTGTAGACCACACTGTTGACTCACTTTCTGATGTTGGCCATTTGGTATGTTGAACTTTTGTTTATATTTGCCAATTGCCATGTGGGTTATTATAAAACTGTAGGGCACATCGTAATGTTGCTAAGGATAACCATGTATTGTAACGATATTCATGGTGACCACTGGGTATATACAGTTGAAGTCGGAAGTTTACATACACTTAGGTTGAAGTCATTAGAACTCATTTTTAACCACTCCACAGATTTCATGTTAGCAAACTATAGTGTTGGAAAGTCAGTTAGGACATCTACTTTGTGCATGACACAATCATTTTTTCCAACAATTGTTTACAGATAGATTATTTCACTTTTAATTCACTATATCACAATTCCAGTGGGTCAGAAGTTTACATACACTGAGTTGAGTGTGCCTTTAAACAGCTTGGAAAATTCCAGAAAATGATGTCATGGCTTGAGAAACTTCTGATGGGCTAATTGACATTATTTGAGTCAATTGGAGGTGTACCTGTGGATGTATTTTAAGGCCTACCTTCAAACTCATTGTTTGTGCCTCTTTGCTTGACATCATGGGAAAATCAAAAGAAATCAGCCAAGACCTCAGAAAGAAACTTGTGGACTCCACAAGTCTGGTTCATCCTTGGGAGCAATTTCCAAACTCCTGAAGGTACCACCTTCGTCTGTACAAACAATAGTCCGCAAGTATAAAAACCATGGGACCACGCAGCCGTCATACTGCTCAGGAAGGAGACACGTTCTGTCTCCTAGAGATGAAAGTGCTTTTGTGCGAAAAGTGCAAATCAATCCCAGAACAACAGCAAAGGACCTTGTGAAGATGCTGGAGGGAACAGGTACAAAAGTATCTATATCCACAGTAAAACGAGTCCTATATCGACATAACCTGAAAGGCTGCTCAGCAAGGAAGAAGCCACTACTCCAAAACTGCCATAAAAAAGCCAGACTACAGTTTGCAGCTGCACATGGGGACAAAGATCTTACTTTTTGGAGAAATGTCCTCTGGTCCGATGAAACAAAAATGTTACTGTTTGGCCATAATGACCATCGTTATGTTTGGAGGAAAAGGGTGAGGCTTGCAAGCCGAAGAACACCATTCCAACCGTGAAACACGGGGGTGGCAGCATCATGTTGTGGGGGTGGTGCACTTCATAAAATAGATGGCATCATGAGGAAGGAAAATTATGTGGCTAAATGACTAAAGTTGTGGCAAAATGACTTAAGGTATTTTAAAGTCAAGGTATTGAAGTGGCCATCACAAGGTCCTGACCTCAATCCAATCCAAAATTTGAGAGCAGAACTGAAAAAGCGTGTGCGAGCAAGGAGGCCTACAAACCTGACTCAGTTAGACCAATTCTGTCAAGAGGAATGGGCCAGAATTCCAGCAACTTATTGTGAGAAGCTTGTGGAAGGCTAGCCGAAACGTTTGACCCAAGTTAAACAATTTAAAGGCAATGCTACCAAATACTAACAGAGTGTATGTAAACTTCTGACCCACTGGGAATGTGATGAAAGAAATAAAAGCTGAAATAAATCATTCTCTCTACTATTATTCTGACATTTCACATTCTTAAATAAAGTCGTGATCCTAACTGACCTAAGACAGGGGATGTTTACTAGGATTGAATGTCAGGAATTGTGAAAAACTGAGTTTAAATGGATTTGGCTAAGGTGTATGTAAACTTTCGACAATTGTAGCATAGTGTTGCTCACTGTGACAGTGCTGTATATTGGAATTATGTTGACCTTGATGTGGTATATTATCCGAATGTTGTTTACTGTGACCCCCTGGCTTTATAGTTTTGCGGACGGTGACCATAGTGTGCATCAGGATGTTGTTTATGGTGACCGTGAGGTCCGTCTTAATGTTGCTGACGGCGACCGTGCTGCATATTTGAATGCAGTTAATCTTGACCGTGTGCCGTCTTACCGGAATGTTGTTTACGCTGACCCCTGGGCGTATAACGTTGCTGGCGGTCATCGGCGCGTATGCTGGAATGTTGTTTATGGCGAGCGCGGGGTATAGCGCAGTGTTGCTGACCGTTGGGCTCTCCCTCATCAGGCCCACTCCGGCGCAGATGACCCACCCGACGTTCCCCACTTACTCCCTGTACAGCCCCCAGCAGCTGCTCTGGCTACAGCAGATGTACGCCCGGCAGTACTACATGCATTAGTAAGTACTCGCTCTCCATTACTTACATTTAGTAAATTTAGTAACTGGACCTCTCTCCTACATGCATTCATAAGTGCTCACTCACTACTAGTACATGCTTTAGTATATGCTCACTTGCTACCAGTGGCGTAACGTCGGCTATAAAATAGGCCTTCGGTAACCTTACCTTTATACGGATATTACTCTCAACCTGTTTCTACTTATAGTTCTTAATTATCAATCAAGCAATTCAATAACTGAATAACAAACATCAATGAATATATCAAGTTTTTCTGTGCTAGTATTTTTCTTTGCGTCATAAAATGGGTAGCGCTTAAATATACACTACTCACAAAAAGTTAGGGATATTCGGCTTTCGGGTGAAATTTCAGGATGAACCTAAAATGCACTATAACCTTTACAGGTGAAATTAATTTGACCTTCTCTAAACTTTTGAATGCACATGTCCAACTATTCAATGTTTCAGTACTTTTTGCACAACTTGCTGTTCTCTAACAAGGAGCTGAACGGCAAAATTCACAACAGGTGTTTGATCCATGAATCGACCAATAAATTTCCTGGTTCAATTAGAATTGGTATTTAAACAGTCCTCTTCATCATGCTGTTCACATTTTGACATCATGAGACCAAGACGACACTTAACAATTGATCAACAGTACCTCGCCATCGCGAGGCTTCAAACAGGATGTTCTCAGAGGGAAGTGGCCACTGAGCTTAGAGTGTCACAGAGTGTCATCAGCAGGTTGCAACAGAGATACAGAGAGACTGGAAGAGTCACAGAAAGGCATAGAAGTGGACGTCCTTTGGCCACATCCCACACTGATGACCGCTTCATTGTGAACAGTGCCCTGCGGAACCGGGTGATGAATGCCACTCAACTCCAGGCACATTTAAGGGAGGCGAGAGGCACCCAAGTGTCACGTCAGACCATTCGAAACTGTTTACATCAGCGTGGTCTGCGTGCTAGACGACCTGCAAGGGTACCTGACCACACCACCAGGCACAGGCGTCATCGTCTTGCATGGGCCAGGGAGCATTTACGCTGGACGAGGGACCAGTGGGCCTCAGTGCTGTTCTCTGATGAAAGTTGATTCACGTTGAGCAGAAATGATGGCCGCCAACGATGTTGGAGACGTCAAGGAGAGCGCTATGCATCAGCCACTGTTGTCACCAGACGACCCTTTGGTGGTGGCGGTGTTACAGTGTGGGCAGGTGTGTCTAGTCAATACAGAACTGCCCTACACTTTGTGAATGGTACAGTGACAAGCCCATACTACCTGAATAACATCATTAATCCAGTCATTGTGCCCCTGCATGAACAACACAGGCCTAATTTCATCTTCATGGACGACAATGCTCCAGCTCATCGAGGTCGCATCATTAGGGAAAGGCTGCTGGAGACTGGGGTACCTCAAATGGAGTGGCCTGCACTTTCTCCAGACCTGAATCCCATAGAAAACCTATGGGATCAGCTGACTCACCGTGTAGAGGCTCGTAACTCTGTACCCCAGAACCTCAATGACCTGAGGGCCGCCCTTCAAGAAGAGTGGGATGCCATGCCTCAGCAGACAATAAGTCGACTTGTGAACAGCATGAGACGTCGTTGTCAAGCTGTAATTGATGCTCAAGGGCACATGACAAGTTATTGAGACATTGACATTTTTGTTGTGGTATACCCACCACTGTTGTTGGCTTTTGTTTCAATAAATTGTTTGAGATGAGGAAATCACCATTGCATGCTTCTACTTAAATGCCCTACTTTCATGATACGTATAATATCACTGTAGCGTGAACTTACATTTTCCATAAATTTCACCCGAAAGCCAAATATCCCTAACTTTTTGTGAGTAGTGTATGTAGCGACGGCCTGCGCGTTGGAAAAAGTGGGGATTACTTGTTTCCGTTTATTTAGATTCAGTAGCCTAACAATCAGTCCATTCATTCTCTGAATAATCAAGACCAATTTGTAGCCTATAATGATTTAGAAATGATAACGACAAAGCGACAACTTAAGATTGTTTAACAAGGATCAGGCAATAATCTGAATGCGTTAAAGAATGTAATTAATTTTAAGACGACACTAAAATTAGTCAAAGCGATTTAAACATTAGAAAGCATAAATTTAAAGAGGACAGCCTCTTAAGTGTCTCGAATCGTTGAGAGCAGCGCATAATACAGGCTAGAAATACTCATTTACGAAAATCTACGTTGAACATTTAAACATGGAGCATTTAAAAGTCAGAATCTTCGCATGATAACACAACATCATAAATGTCGATATACAAAAATGCAACACAAGTTTATGTTGCACAGAACAATAATGCTATCTCAAAATAACTTGGTAGCCTAATAATTTACTTCTTGTTCTTGGTTATTGAGTGAATCAATTATTTGGTTGACAATCAGGAAAAGTAAACGGAAACAGATTGAGAGTGATCATCCATTAAAGGTAAGTTTACAGAAGGCCTAGTTCTACTCCCACGGTACGCCACTGCTTGCTACTGCCTACTACATGCAGTAGTGGTACTCACGCTCTACTACTGCATGCTTTAGTAAGTACTCACTTGCTACTGCCTACTACATGCAGTAGTGGTACTCACTCTCTACTAGTGGATGCATTAGTAAGTACTTACTTGCTACTGCTATACTACATAATTGCTACTACTATACAACATGTATTAATGCAGGGGTGTTAAACTCCAGTCCTGGAGGGCCACAGTGTCTGCAGGTATGTAAGGCCTTGAGAACAAGGTGTGCGGACTCTTTAGCCAATCAGTGACTTAAATTAATGACTCGGGCTGAAACGCACCGAAAACCAGCAGAAACTGCGGCCTTCCAGAACTGGAGTTTGACACCCCTGCAAAACCTTTTAGCAAATGCGAAGCTATTAACACAACCAATGATTTGTGCAAAACAAATACCATGGCCAATCAATGGTCATGTTATTGGTTTTGCGTGTGCTAAAAGGTTTTGCACACGCTAAAGGTCTTAGTAAATCAAGCCCATTGTCTAGTGTAATACATGCATGGTCTCAGCTGTGTGGGTAGAAATGTCTCTGTATAAGATAGCTGTCTGCAACATAAGAAATACAGCAAGAAGCCAGGGAATGCTAATCATTCCTTTGCTCCTCTCACCCTGCGGGATTTGTTTTGGACTCCTTCTGCTGCCAAGAGCTGATCCAGGATCAGGTTACTCACACAGAATTCCATCATCACCTTTTAGAGTTAAAGGTGCATACTGATCCAGGATCAGTGCTTGGAGGTAGAATCCATGCACTCCGCCAGTGTGATTCAACTGGAATATGGGGGAGCTGGCCTCCCACAATGCTTTGCAGGTGCTGTCCTCATTTTTCCCACACTCACCCTTTCCTCTCCTCTTTTAGCCAGGCGGCCATGGCAGCCGCTGCCTCCGCCCCTGTCACCCCTGCCCCCGCCACCGCCCCCCACGCCGCTGCCCTGCCCAATCAGGCGCCCATTGACAACCTGCAAGCCAATCAGAATGCTGCCGACCCCCAGTTCATCAACCCGGGCGGGGCCAACCCTAACATGCGGATGAACGCACAGGGTGGGCCGGTGATGGAGGACGAGGAGGATGCCGATCGCGATTGGCTAGACTGGGCGTACACGGCGGCGCGTTTCTCAGTATTCCTCAGCATCGTGTACTTCTACTCCACGATCAGCCGCTTTATCCTGGTCATGAGCAGCCTGCTCTTCATGTACCTGTGAGTGTGCCTTCATTCCCAAGTTACTTAATCACATTCTTATGAATAGGTGTACTTTTACTTCTAATCAGTATTTTCATCTGCAGTTGAACTGTTAGGAGTCATTGGTCTGCTCTACATGTACCCATGATTGCCCCTTTTATTCTTAAAATACACATTCATATTCATATCAATTTGCAATTGTACTAGGCAGTCACTGTTCACAGCAGCAATATGAGGGCTCTGTGTTGTGCTAACAGGAGCATATAAGCAGGATTTGGTGCCTAGGCAGTAAACTCCAGGATACTGGTTGTTTGTTGTTGGGGTGGGCTCGTCCGGGATTGTGTTTGTATGTGTGCGAGTGTGTGTATGCTTGCATGTGTGTGGTGTTTGTACAGCCAAAGGAAAATCCTTCGCTCACACAGTACCTGTCCTTGAGAGTTACGTAAACAGTGCTGAGTCGGTGCTGCGATCATTCTAGAACCCATAAGGAGGGGTGGAGCTTGAGATATGTGTCTTTATAGCCACTCCTACATGTGATTGTTTCTTTGTTTCTGCCAACCTGATACACCAGTATATCAGTAAATCGCAGGAGATTAGGCAGGAAAAATATAAAAGCTGCTCAGAAGGGGTGACCTTTCACTTGAGGAAACATTTTTTAATTTTTCAGTTTGGTTGAAAGCTAACAACTTATCCCATTGCTCTCAAAAATTCAAAACGGACACTGAACAATGTCAAAAAATGTTCGCTGCTTTGCTCAGAGGTTGATCATTTGTTTTTGTTTTTTCTATGCTTTTATGGCCCCATCAACAGAATATAGATATAGAAACTGTTAGCTTAGTCCTTATCCTAAGCCCAACCTTAAAGGGATAGTTCGGAATTTTGGACATAATGTCTCAATTACGACTTACCCATGATGTAGTTGATTGATGGAAACCATTTTCAGCTAATTCCATGCTGTCCCTTCTTTTGGACATACACACGTTGCTAATGCTAGCGCAACTCTAAGGTAACCAGTAGCATCCACTACCAAACGCACTTAAACACTCCACAAGTGCACCCAAAGCAAATAAAATACGACAGACGACAGTCTATCGGGGTTATTTTGAGTGTTTATACCATCATTTTTGAAGTCAAACTATCGTTGAATCCTTTACTTTGTGCTGACCTATATTCTCTGTGGAAGTACGGCGGCGGAGCAAACGTGGCCATTGCAACTTGTTGCTCTTCTTTGTTGTAGTCGACCAGTGCCGGAAATACATTCATAGGTAACGTAAAGTATCGCTCCCCAGATAGACTGTCGTCGTATTTTATTTGCTTTGGGTGCACTGTGGAGTGTTTAAGTGCGTTTGGTAGTGGATGCTACCGGTTACCTTAGAGTTGCGCTAGCATTAGCAATGTGTGTATGTCCAAAAGAAGGGACAGCATGGAATTAGCTGAAAATGGTTTCCATCAATCAACTACATCATGGGTAAGTCGTAATTGAGACATTATGTCCAAAATTCCGAACTATCCCTTTAATGTTAAAACACACAAAGTGATTAGGAGTCACCACTTGGGGGCGCACTGTTTTACACCTCTGGTCACTAACCTCAGGCACATGGCCCTCATATTTTGTGCCACTCAGCTAGAACAGGGATAGCCCTTCTCTGGAAGCTGATTGGCTGTCATGCACTGCTGCTGTTGCTTTAAGTTAAGCTAGAGGTCAGGCTCAAGGACACTTGCGTTCCCTGATAAAAAAAACAGACCTTCACTGGGGTAGCAGGCTCAGAGCGCTCCTCTGCCAAAGCTTTAATAGCAATGGCTAATCCGTCAGTCTGCCTCTGACATTTATTTAGCTGGTCTGGGAATGTTGGGAGTTGGTTCCAATGCTGTGATTAAAAAAAGGAAGGTTGGTACAGACTGACGCCTTCATGTGTTGGTGGCAAAACTGAACTAAGCAGGTCCATTTGCTTCCGGTTTGGCACCAATATGTGGATGTGTCACATTCTGCTCATTCATTCATTTTCTGAGAGGGTTGGATAGGTTTGTAGACACCTAGATATCCATCTCCCTGTACTGATGAAAAGTAATTTCCACATGAAAATTAAAAAGTGAGTCAAAACACTTAATTTGTAGTTAAAGGTTGTATCAGCGATTTTGGGTGACGTCACTTCTGAAGCGAAATCCCAAACAAACAGAGCCAGCTCCAGCTCAGAGCCAATTATGTTATGTTTTAAAAAATAGTGTTCAAGCATCCAGAATTATAACCACGTTAATAACGTTTGTAAGAAACCAAACCGTTTGTAAATCCGTCAAGATTTCAGCGAGATAAGAGTATTAGCGTATTAGTATCACCCACCCCTTGTCGGTGATTGGTTGGAATACTGTTTATTTTGGTTTTGAGTGGTTGGTAGTACCATTTGTTTTTGTGTACGATCTCGGAGCATAGGCTGCCTACAGAGACGCGGTTTTTTGACGGCCTGCTTATGGGGCGGGCAGCTAGCGGATCGTGAGGAAAAATCAGATGAATGTGATCATTTATGTTTCGACCCAATTCGCTGATACAACCTTTAAATATATGATTATTTTATGATTTACAGCAATGCAAAGTTTAGCCATTTTGGATAGATTTGGAGACACTAAGGGACACCAGGGTACACTGCTTACATTTTGCTTCATAGATCATTAGTAATTCTGCAGATTTTGCTAACTTGTGGTCAATGAGTTTATGATCCAGGGAATGTGTAGTTTTACCCGAAAGAAGAACAGCTTCATTTTTGCATTTTCGCCAATATTTGTTGCATTTATGGCACTTTATTCATACCCAAATAATGAGAATAAACTAACCTAAGTTAGTATTGTAAATGGTACAACAGTCTTGCTTCATTTAAGGCATTGTCCAAGTTTCTGTGATGCTCACACCTGGAGTTATAAAGCCTGAAATGGAGCGCCCCCTAAATAGGGGTTAACACTGTTCAGATGGCTCTTGTCCACCATCTTGGGTTGTTCAGTTAAGATGGTGGAATACTGATTGCTCCCCCTTTCTCTCTGTATTTGGAGTGACACACAGTTTGCCTGTATTTACCTGTGCCTCTCCTTGCCCCTCAGGCACACGGCTGGCTGGTTCCCCTTTCGGCGGAGGCCCGTTGTCCCAGTTCCAAATGAACAAGCCCCAGAGGTCATCCAGAACCACCAGAACCAAAACAGGAACCCAGAGCCGGTAAGACCCGGACTCCCTGCTGGACACTTGTGAAGTTTGAACCTGCTGTAGTCTTTTTGCCACTTTGCATTGTCACAGTCACTGAAAACCTCAGACACAATGTTAAATTCAGTGGTACAGGGATTGTTTGGGTGTGCGTGCGTGTACCTGTGTGTGTGTGTGTCTGTGTGTGTATGTACTTGGTTGTAATCTGAGGGTTGACAGACTTCTTTGTTTTCAGGAGGATGTCCCAATTGGAAGAGACAATGATAATGTAGATGAGGATGCAGAAGAAGAGGGCGGGGTAGAGCAGGAAGGGGCGGTACAGGGAGAGGCCATTCCCCTGAACGCCGTGCTGGTTCCCCCCCACAGAGTGTCTCTGGCCTGGACCGCGTGGGTCTTCTTCAAGGCCTTTTTCGCCTCCCTGATCCCCGACATCCGACAGGGCATGGCCAACTGAACGCCGGCAGTGCCACGGCACGATGACATCACTATGTGGGCGGGGCCATGCCTCATGGGGGTGCAGAGTTTATGCGGTCGGAGAACGTTCTTGGACGTCCTGAGGAGGAGGCAGATCTGCGTTCTCTTCTGTCGTGTTCACTCTGAGGGAGGAGCTGTGTGACACGCCCATTTACGTATAAACATTCCTGTGCCCTGACAAAGGACAGTAGTCAATCGAGCTGTGTTTCCCCCGGTAACGGTGGTCACTGAAGCGCCGTCCTTCTTCTCCAGAACTTGTGCGGGTGTGTAATGGAGACACGTAAATTGTGTTTGTAACTCAAGGGCAAGACTTTGTATACAGTAGGGTTCCTGTTTCAATTTTATTATGCAAGCTTCTCATGACGGTTTTCTAAACTTGGGGGCGGGGGCTTATCCACCCTCCTACCTAAATGCAGCTGCTTTCCTCTTCCTGCGTTTTGATTGGACTTCGTCTAAATGGCTCCAGCTGAGGTGTCAGTGCAGCGAGCGTGAGTGTGTGTGCGCACGTGTGCCTGCTGGTGTGAGAGAGCGTGAATGCCGGTGCCATGGTGGGGTATTATGTGTGTTTGTGTGTGTAGGGGGAAGATTGGGGTATGCATCCCAGTCAGAGAGGACCATGCAGTGTTGTGAGAAGGAGGGGTAGAGACTGGGCGGGAGAGAGAGGACTCGTTTGGCTCTCTCGCATTGCCTTTCCCTTTCTCAGCTGAAGGTGCAAAAAGAGGTTTCCTTTAATCAAGTCTCTTGTGACCTACAATTAATTTGAAGTAATAATTCTCAGCATTGTGGATATTAATCCTTCACATGCACATGATAAACATAGTTTAATATTAATGGTCTCACTTGTTATCAACATTAAGTAGTCTATACAATACTAATCCCATTTGGGATAGCTCCTTTTAACGGTACGCACATACACTGAGTGTAGTTTTATTATCTCTGCCAATTAAATCTATCTGTTAATATATTTCAATGCTTTCATTGTAAAGACCAGCTCTGTTATTGATGCTGTTAAGAAAATATCTGAAATTAACCTGTATTTGCGTGAAGGTTTATTAAATAAATCTATTTATTTTATCAGTCTGGCCTCTGGTTTGAGTGTGTCGTTGATCATAATTGTGTGTTGTTAAAGATGACCTAAGGTCCTTCTTTTAAGTGTTGGTGTTAACCTTGCATGGAACGTAACAATACAAGTAATATAGTATACATCTGAATTTCTGTGCTTGATACAGATGAATGCCTGCACATTTACACGTTTCCAAAATAAAAAATTATATACAGTGCCCTCCACTATTATTGGCACCCCTGGTAAAGATGAGTACAAAGGGTTATAAAAAATTAATCTCACTGAAAAAATTTGAAAAATCCAACCTTTAAATGAAGTCAATTTATTATGAGAAAAAAAATCCCTCATCAAGAAATAATTATTTTTAATAAAGTAATCATTTTTAATATTTGGTCGCATTTCCTTTGCATGACTTCCTTTGCCATGACTTCCTATTGTCTGTGACCCAACAACATCAAAAGACTCTTGATATCTTATTTTCTGGTGCTCTTACAAGCGATACTATAACGTCTCTGCATTTGAATGGATCTCTATGGGAATTGGGGGGTGGGACTAGATTTAGCTGTAAATTACACTGGTACAGTATGGAACACGAAATGACTGGTTGGCTAAATGGCTGTAAGTCATCGTCTTACAGTATGACGTATCAAACAAGCCTTAAATCATCACTCTGCTGCCAGAAATACAGTAGATATGGATGGATAACTTGAAGGGTTTCTTCTCCTGACTTGTTTTTCCATAGAGTTCAATAGGAAAATTTGTCAGGAGAAACAACCCATAAAGTGATCCATCCATATCTACTGCATATCTGGCAGCAGGGTGATGGGTTAAGGCTTGTTTGATACGTCAGACCCTTGATGACTTACAGCCATTTTACCAACCATGTATTCCATACTGTTCCAGCATAATTTACAGCTAAATCTACTCCCACCCCCCAATTCCCATAAAGATCCATTCAAATGCAGAGACGTTATAGTATTGCTTGTAAGAAAATACCAGAAAATAAGATATAAAGAGTCTTTTGATGTTGTTGGGTCACAGACATCAGGAAGTCATGGCATGGAAAGGATATGCGACCAAATATTTAAAATGATTACTTTATTCTATATATAAATGCAGGGGTGCCACTGCCAATAATTGTGGCACACGTGGTTTTGTTAAAAATAATTATTTCTTGATGAGGGTTTGTTTTTTCTCATCATAAATGTACTTCCATTAAAGGTTGGATTTTTCTAATTTTTTCAGTGTGACATTAAGTGAATTCACCAAACGGTGAATTTTTTTATAACCCTTTTTACTCATCTTTACCAGGGGTGCCAATAATAGTGGAGGGCACAGTAAGTAACATTTTGACCACCCTTAGTGCACTGACGAAGGCCTGATTGTTCAAAGTGCCAATTTAATTGGACTGGTAATTGGCAATTGGTTTTTTTCTTAAAGGTTTTTTTATTTTCTCCCCACTTTTCCCTTTTCCCTTTTCCTCAATCCCACAAAAAAAAACCCGAAACCCTGGAAGTAAGTGTGTCATCCGGATGTTTCAAGTATACTGCAATCTGAAAAATTTTCGCCCAACTCAAAGACTTTCTCGCCCTATCTACTCACCAAGGCTACTCAACAGTGTGGAAGAGCGCTGATTCGGACACGGCCCTTGATTGGTTTTGAAACACAGAACAAAGAGACTCACATTTAGCATGCAAATATTCACAGCATGTGGCTGAACCGCTCAGAACTGGTCTATCCAGTTTCAAAGTGACTGTTGCCAGGCAACCTGCCAGGTGGTGCTGGGGCACATTTACATTTACATTTACATTCACATTTTAGTCATTTGGCAGACGCTCTTATCCAGAGCGACGTTCATTAGTGTATTTTCAAAAAAAAGGAGGGGACCAAGGACTGAGGGGGGGGTAGGTGTCTTCCCCAGGCCTCGGTGTTTGTGTTTGTGTTGTTATTGGTGGAGCTTCATTTTCATGTGATACTTGTTTTTTTGACTGCCCGCATTCAGGTCAGTGCGCACAGTTAATTCCTGGAAATGATATTTCTGGCGCGCTTCATGTACAGTCTTGAGCATCATAAAAATACCTCAGGCCAGGCAGGGCGAAAGGGCTTTCTTCAGAAGTCTCTGAAGTTACACCAGACAACCACAACATCCTGTTTGATTTAAAGCAGTGTGTGATCCATTTTTTCTTGATTACTAGTTATTTTGTACGTTTCAAAACTATATTTCATCCCCTGACCCACCAAGGACCGACAGAGAGAACGCAATGTCCCGCCAAATAAGGTCCACGCAAACTCCTTGTGTACTGTTTACTGCACGCTATAAACACTCTCCCAAAGAAAAACAACCTTTGTCCTGTTTTAAGTCATTAAGTATAGAATTTTAATTACCAATTTAATCTAAGTACCAATCTAATATACAGGGTCCTTGGGAAAGAAACATAGTTTCCAACTTGATTCAGAAATAAAACGAAAGCAATGTACAGTAATCTAGGCTTCCATTTTATATTTTATAAACATGGTGAAGTGTTTACTGTGTTTTTGTCAGTCCTGTAGAACAAAAAATATTTTATTGCTTGTATCAGCCTCTCTTTGTTTAGATGGATGATTTGGATGAACTCTTCCTTGAGTTCTAGCAGGACTTGAAGTGAACCAATTTGTCAGCTTAATTTAGTCCTTTCATATACCAGTGTAGTCATTGCTACATGTATAATTAACCTATTTTACCTTTATCATTCCAATAACAAATTACATAAATTATCTTTAAAAAATAATAATAATTAAAAATGTTGAAAAACAACAAAACTTGTGTCTCTGTCCAAATACTCATGGACTGCCCTGTAATTCACAGCTAAATCGAGTCCCAGCCCCCAATTCTCATAGAGATCCATTCAAATGCAGAGAAGTTATAGTATTGCTTATAAGAGTACCAGAAAATAAGATATCAAGAGTCTTTTGATATTGTTGGGTCACAAACATCAGGAAGTGGTGGCATGCAAAGGATATGCGACCAAATATTAAAAATGATTACTTTATTCTGCATTATGTTAAACTGTCCAATATTTTTGATGCCTGAAAATGGGGGGACTACATACAAAAGGTTTTATAATTTCTAAACGGTTTATCTGATATGGATGAAAATACCCTCAAATTAAAGCTGACAATCTGCACCTCAACCTCATTGTCATTGTATCCTTTCAAACTCAAAGTGCTAGAGTACAGAACCAAAATAACTAAAAATGTGTCACTGTCAAATGAATTATGGTGCTCATTGTATAGGTATTATAGTCTTTTGGATGTTCTGGAACGTCAAGCGAAACAGTTGTCGAATCAGGATTCATTGTGTCCAACAACCAAGATCCCCCTATCGATTTTGGTGTTTCGGGAGCTAACAAAAAAAAAAAAGTTTGCTTTGTTTACATTTGGAGTTAAATTACTAATACATACATACACATACTGTATGTCTATATAATGGTAGAGTGCCTACAGTACTTACACTTAGCATAGCATGCAGCAATGCGTTTGAGCCAATATCGTCGCTATTGCTATATAACAGTGAACAGATGGTATCCTTTTTTCACCTAACACAGGTTGTTGGCCTCATCTTTGAATGGTTTATGCCTCTATAATTTGTTGAGCAGCCTGTCATATCACCATTTTAAATTTCAAATGGTAGTGGCATAGATTTCTCAACAAATGGTACAGATATACGTATAAACTATACAAAACAACATTCTTGGCGGAATTAATGTTATATGTGAGGGGAAAACAATATATTAGCCTCTATTACACACTTCCCATTTCACGCCAGTTAGATTAAATGCTGTCTGCATTTCATACACCATGCTTGTTACAGTATACATCATTGAATGTTGCAAAAAAAATTGTATTCTATATTTGAACATATGTCAGATCACGATTAAAAAAGGGGTGGGTCACAAAAAATATATTTGGTCAGGAAATGGGTCATGGGTTCTGAAAATTTGGTAATAATCACATTAAGGCCAAATGATTTGTTTTGATTTCCAAGTGTTTTGAATTGGTTAAGTTTAAATTGCTAAACTTTCACCCGAGTCGGAACCATCTTTCCTCAATATATAAATGTGGGCTGCACTGACACTGTCTTGGCACTGAAACACAATTTCTTATGTAACAATATTTAAAAAATATTTTGACTTGCTTTTGAGTTGAGGGATTGTTTTTGGAGCTCTTACAGGACTTCCTTCAGTAACTGGCTTCCTGATTGGAGGAGAATGTAGATTGGGGGGAGCATTCTCCTCCTTCAGTAGAGAGGCCCTCCCATTCCCAGCTATTTGTTGACCTATAATAACCCCTTCCTGGTGAGAATGCTGATGAGAACTGTTGGACAATCCGAAGCCGCAAAACTCCTTCCACAGACACACAACACACACAGGCACGCACATACATGCACGCACATGCAGGCATACACACAGACACACACACACACACACACATGTGCACAGACACATGCGTGCACACACATGCATGCACACACACACACACACACACACATACACACACACACACACACACACACACACACAAACGCAATTCTCTGGTTAATGGCTTAGGATATATGTCTCTACAGACTCCCATCCCACCCCCTGACCCCCCACCAGAATGGGACGGCCCCTTGTCCTTTTGTTAACTCCTCTTCAGCTCCATACCCAGGTGGAGTTAGACAAAAAAGGCTCTACAGTGAAAGACTACCCACTCAATGTAAGAGCTCACGAGACATCCTGACTTTATTCAGCTGGCTCTGAGATCAGAAGGTACCATGATGGCGATGCTTGTGTTCCTGTCCGGCCTGCTAGGATGCCTCATTGGGACGACCCAATCGTGTCTGGATCGGGATTCTGCACACCCGTTCACCGGGATCGTCTGCAGAGTTACCTACCCCGCGGCACTTGTCTGTGAGTACAGCTGTCCATCCGTTCATCTGACTCTTGTCCTGTCCCCCCCCCCCCTCTCTCTCTCTCTCTCTCTCTCTTATTGCATGCAAGTCTCTCACAGTAACCATCTCTCCTTCTCTAACTCACATTCAGTGTCACACTGAAAGCCCAGTTCAGATCTTCAACAACAGACGAGACAGGAACGATGAGCTTTCAGCAGATGTTCTAAAACCCTGGAGTTCACACTGAACAAAATTTCTCGTGAAACATTCTCATCAGCTGATAATGTTTTGATCTCTACTGGCCTAAAATGCTAATTCTACTGTAGGGAACTCTCATGGTAACATGGTAACTATTTCACAGTAATGAACAATAAGTATAGTAGAACTTTATCTCACTATAATGAATTATAGCCTTCGCTGTAGCTAACTCACCATAGTAAGCTGCATTGTAACTATCTTTCCCAGGTGGCTGCAACTATTTCATATCAATTGTAACTTTCATCCTTTCCCAAATCTCTTAAGTTACTCCCACTGTAACTAACTTGTTGTAAACATTTTAACTGTCTGACTATACCCCTGTAACATACTGTCTCGCTGTAACAATCAGTGTAACTCATACTATCACTGTGACTGCTATTGCACATTTAGTTTCTTCACTTATCTCAGGCTCTTAAATTGTGATAGCAAAGGTCTCTGCCTCTGTCTCACTCCCCTCTCTGTGTGTTTTCTCTCTCTCCCCCTTCTGCCTCTCCCACCCTCTTGTCTTTCTCGCAACCGCAACTCTCTGAGCATAGTTCTCTGATCTCACGCGGATAATCACTGAAAGCATCTAAATCAAACATGAGCCAATTCAATAGTCGGTAGCTGACTTGCGTGCTGTTGGCCTCCTCACCAGAAGCTAATGGAAGTTTTTTGGCTTTGAACTGTGCGCCTAATTGGGGAGTTGCGACGCAATAAGTAAAAACAAATATGAAAGGCACTTTGTTGCTTTTGTAACTGAATCCTACTGTGACAGTTGCCTCCTGATAATGGCATTTTTCTTTGTTAACGACCGCATCTCTCCCTGTTGGCTCACATTTTCTGCAACTAATCAGTAAAAGTGTCTTTGATCTTTTTTGCATATGTTGTGCAGTTTGATTTCTTAACCATTACATGACTTACACATATATTGTATGCCTCCTAGTGGTATGCTGTACTCTTCCTTTTTCCAGGTCATCTTTATAATGGGCGTAAGGATTTTTGATTAGGGTCTTACTTGCATTTCTGGATTTCATGCCCTTACTTATTTCATTAGCCCGATCGTTTACCCATAGCTAACATTTTAGCGCAATTTCTTGATGAGGTCATGATGGCAGACAAAGACCTGGGGCCACATGTATAAACAGTGCTGAGCAGAAAAATGCCCTCAGAAAGCTGCGCAAGTGAGTTTCCATGCAGAAATTCCCATGTATAAAATAACCTGCGAACCTCCGCACACGCTGGACATCATGCATACGCAATGTTTGTACTCAGTGTGATATGGCGACACCTTGACCGAAAAGGCAGAGGGAGAAAGTGCAAAACTTTGTCTAAGCAGATTTCTGACTTTCTCCCTGAGCATTCTTTTACGCATTCTTTTACTCAAGAGTTTTATACATGTGGCCCCTGGTCTTGTGTCCCCAATCCCCAGATGTCATTTTTTACTATGATCTACTCTACAAGTGGACATGCGTTGGTGTGTAAAGCTAAATCTACTCACTGAGCCAGGGTATCTAGTGGAAACAAAACTGCATGCGTGCCTGTCCTCCAGGAACAGAATGGCCCACCCCTGATTTAGATGCTGTGCGTGAGACAATTCAGTGATGTCATCCATATGTATGAGTCCATGGTGAATGGCAGAGGTGGACAGATCCTTGCACTGTTTTCCCTGGTGTGTCTAATCTAGAGGATCACATGATTGAAACATAACAGAGGGGGATTTCCTCTGCGGGGGAAAGCGATAAGCAATGTTGTGCCAACGATTCCCACAGTGCAAATTTGATTTGAGGGCAATCAAATCTAAAATGTTTTTGCAAGATGATCAGGTCCTAAAGTTCTTACCCTGGTCATGTGGAAATCTCGTAAGATCTTTTCTTCTGTCCCCGCTGTTGCTGGATCTGGTGCCATAATGATTGTTTGTTCCACCAAGGTGTTCATTTTCTCTGCAGTGAATGAAAAAACGGCTCAGGTGATCCAAGCAGCATTCCAACACGCTCAATACCCTGACATTAAGGGCAAGAGATCCCTGCCTGTAATCGGGAAGGCACAGTACAACCTCAAGAAGTGAGTGGACTGCTCATCCACAACTCATCCACAACTCAATCGGTTCTCATTCCACATTCATCCACTTCTCATTCAGTTCTTCCCTTGTGCTCGACTACTGATTGCTCAGCGCTCATCATTACTTAGAAAATATTAAATAATTTGTCCTTCATGGCTTGTCCAGTTCTCTCCCAGTACTCACTCAGTACTCATCCACAACGCAACACAAGTCATCCACAACCTGCCCGGTACCCATTCAACACTCGACTACTCATGCTCCAATCGTTCACTTATCCATCAGGTCATCATCTGAGACCAGTACAAAAGTAGTGCTCATCCAACATTCACCCAGTGCTCCTGCAATGTGATGAGTTCTAGCCAGGTTTAGCCAGCGTTATGTCATTGGTCACTAGGCAAACTGGCCTGAATCGCAGCCACCAATCGGAGTTCCATCATGATCATGATTTATCAGAAGACATAACTGACCTTTGGTTTATTAGCAATTAATGAACCATTCTTTATTCAGTTATTCTGAATGAATAAAGGAATCCATAAATTGGGTGAGCTCATCTCACCTCATGGTGTCAACCTAGAACAGGCTCAGAGCACCCATAAGGCTATGGGCCTGACACGTGAGACTACCACTTCCTGCAGTTTGATCCCGTGGGTAAAATCCAATATATGAACCGTGTCTGGGATCATATGTATATCTGGCTCTGATTTTTGACCTCTCTCAGTCTTCAGATCTACAATCTATCTATTGGGCGGAGCGAGGTGGAGCTGCAGGAGGACAATGGCGTCGGGATCTCCATCTCTAATGTGTCCGCCACCTTTCAGGGAACCATCACATATGAATATGGAAATTGGTTGTGAGTCACGCCCTCTACCGTGACAGCCCATCCGAACCTAAATAAAGTTAACATAGTCCACTGCATAGTAGCCTGCCAGAAACGCTTCTGTGAAAAGTGTATAGTTTATGATAAGTGAGCTTGTGGTTTGTTAATGTTGTTTACATTGGGATTTACTCCTATGACATTTGACACAATTTTATGACATTGCTACAATGCCATATGTAAATGTGTTAACTGGATAGAGAGGACCAGCTGTCTTTGTCAATCCCTGAGATTTTCTTTTAACCTTTGGTAAACTCTCTGCTGTAAATAAACCATTACACAATAGGTAAATTGTTCTAATTGTTCTTTGAGCAAAGGAAGGAGCTAGAGGAATTTGCTCGTGTGGGGAAATGGGGAAAGCAGGTGTAATATGGCTCTGTCAAATGACCTCTGATGTCAAATTAGTTCTGATATCATCTCTGTTGGACAGCCTGAAGGTGCGGCAATCTCTGGATTTTGAGATCGAGTCGCATATTGATCTGGTCGTCAACCCAAAGCTATGTGAGTATCAGGCTAGCACTGGCACGAGTAATGGCAAAACTCAACATGAAAGGGCAACATTAATAAGAGATTTCACTCGACCTCTTTCCCAAGAACAGCATTACAGAACTTGCATGACAGACTTCCTTATTATACACGTCGCATGTGCCTGGAAGGGGTGTGTCCACCTCTCAGTCTCTCTGTCCCCTTTACCTGCTCATGCGCTTCACACACCTTTTCTCATTCCCTCTTTCTCTCTCTCTCTCTCTCTCTCTCTCTCTCTCTCTCAGATTGTGGTAATGGAAAGGTCGCTGCAGACACCTCAGACTGCTACCTCACCTTCCACAAGCTCAAGCTCCTGCTACAGGGAGACAGAGAGTGAGTGACCAGCGCCGCCGCCCGTCTCTCAGCACAAACCACCTCATCTCCAGTCTCCACAATTCACCAGAAATACATGGGCGAAATACATTAAAATGTCATTTGTTACAAGCGACAAAATATTATCAAAAAAGTATCATCTAATCTATAAAGTAATACAATTAATACAGTATAACCCAAATTATAGAACTGTATGTTGCTTTGCAAATGGTACAGAAGTATAAAACGGATTTAAAAAGTGTGCGTGTGTGTGTTAGTGGTGTGTGTGTGTGCGTGCGTGGTGTGTGTGTGTGTGTTAGTGGTGTGGATGTCTTTATGGGGGAGTTTCAAAATAATATTTGTGTTTGTGCACCTGCATCCATATGCAAATATAACTGTTTGTCTTTTTCGCTGTGGTTGCTGCTGGGATACAGCCCAGGCTGGCTGAAGAGAGTTTTCACAGAGTTCCTCTCATTCACCCTCAAAATGGTTGTCAAAAGCCAGGTAAGGACTGCAGTGGGGTGGGGGGAGGGGTGACCACGAACCAGTGCTTATGGTAGGGAGAGGGAATGTACGCAAATGGTAGGGTTGGCTCTTGAAATTACACTCTACCACAGATTCTGTCTGTGGACCTTGGGAATTCCGCGCCACAATCATGGCTCAACACTGCCCCCCTGCTGTCTCATCAGAGAAGGACCCATTTTCAATTTGTGAAATTGAGCAATGCCTGGGATAGCATACTCACATCTGGCCCTCTGTGCCAGTCGTACTGCTGGTTTCCTTTCTGCCTGATAGTTTAATTGATCAATTAATGCCACTGATTGGCCAGAGATAACTCACCTAGTGACCCAGGTTTAAATCAGTCCTGATTGGAGGGGAAGAATGAAAGCCTAGCAGTACTGACCTCGAGGGCCAGATTTAAGTATATCTGCATAGGTAACAATAAACAGTCATTCATTTTAAGCAGAAAAGAGACCTCTTGTCAGTTCTAAAGGTTGTCACGTTTTTGTATGTCCTATATATTTCTGGCTTAATTTCAGATCTGTAAAGAAATCAACAACCTGGCGAATATCATGGCTGACTTCATCCAAGAGACGGCAGGTATGGGTATGGGCTTACTGGTATCTAAAGCTGCGTAGAATATGAAACATATGATAATGACTATGACGATTGATGATGAAGTATCATGTAATCTTATATAGGATTTAGTATGTGCACTTATGCATACAGTGTGTATGTATGCTTGGTCAACCTATGTGGTCGATCTCACAGAGCACTTCTTGAGTGATGGTGACATTGGCATGGACATCTCCATCACCTCCTCCCCCTTCATCACGTCCAAATACATTGAATCTTACCATAAGGTACCATCCCCCGTCTGTCTGTCTGTCTGTGACCTGAGTGTGACAGTGTTGCGTGTCAGTGTCTCGTGTCAGTCCTTTTAAGGTTTAGGCTTACATTGTGTATGCTTTGATATTAGTGCTGTAATATACTGTGGTTGTGACGACCTTCCTGTCCCATGATTCCCAGGGACTGGCCCGCTACAACAACCATACTGCAGTAATCAACGCCTCAGTGTTCAGCCCCGCCCAGCTGACAGACCATCGCATGCTCTACTTCTGGATTTCCGATGACGTGCTGAATCCCCTCTTGACTGCTGCACACCAAGATGGCCGCTTCGTCCGCAACATAACTGGAAAAGAGCTGGCGGTATGTCTGCTAGACTCTAGAAGGCAGTGTGGAGCAGTGGTCAGAGCAGCAGTGTGGAGCAGCAGAGTAGCAATGTGGAACAGTGATGGCTCCGGCCTTTTGACCAGAGAGTCAGTGTGAATTGTATCTCTTTTAAAACTTGATTCAATTTTTTCACTGCAAATTGTAATCTACACCTAGGGTGATCAAATTCGTTGGAAGACCATGTACATAATGCAACCTACAATAATGGCAATTACAGCCAGAAAGCCCATTGAAATATGGTATACTGAAATATGAGATGAATCAAAATTAGAATACATTCAAAGGGTCTGAAATATGGGGCTGTCCCAGAAAAAACGGGACATCTGGTCACCCTAACTATACCTCCTGGTTTGTTCCCACCATTTCCCCCAGCCCACTGATAATTTGCAATAGGCTTAAAGGGATAGTTTGGAATTTTGGACATAATGTCTCAATTACGACTTACCCATGATGTAGTTGATTGATGGAAACCATTTTCAGCTAATTCCATGCTGTCCCTTCTTTTGGACATACACACATTGCTAATGCTAGCGCAACTCTAAGGTAACTGCTAGCATCCACTACCAAACGCACTTAAACACTCCACAGTGCACCCAAAGCAAATAAAATACGACGACACTCTATCGGGGTTATTTTGAGTGTTTATACCATCATTTTTGAAGTCAAACTATCGTTGAATCCTTTACTCTGTGCTGACCTATATTCTCTGTGGAAGTACGGCGGCGGAGCGAAACTGGCCATTGCGTTGGTCTTCTTTGTTGTTGTAGTCGACCAGTGCCGGCACTACATTCGTAGGTAACGTAAAGTATCGCTCCGCCGTCGTAATTTGCTCCGCCGTCGTAATTTGTCATGAAATGTAATGAGTGCCTTCTCTTTTGCATTATTACATTGTGATACAGGTTTATGACTGTGATTTCAGGGCCTTTTTGAGATGGACCTATCTACCACTATGCCCACTCTCTTGGACCAGGTATGCTGATTGGTTGGTTAACCTAGCTGGGGTTGGTCTGTCTGGCTAAACACCAACATGCATACTTATAGGGACCACAAATTACAAATGTTTTAGTGTATAAAGAATAGTAGAGGTATAATTTGTCTGAATTTTGGTAAGACTGTCTGCAGCACTGAATAGACAGGGAACAAATAGAATATCTGTGCTAATACGCATTGGGACGGAGGCAGAATTTCTCAGCAGCTGGCTATGGCCATGTGATCAACCTGCAGGGTATAGGTGCCATGGAAACATGGAACATCCTGACTTGCTCAGCTCCAGTAAATTTGTATATTCAACGTGAAGATAACAAATATTCCTTAACAGGAAACAAAACCAAATAGTTGGCTCCAAATCCTGCTCAAAGGGTGACATACATTTAATGCCATTTCTAAATCACATGGCAGTCAGTTACTCTAGCATAAGAAAATGTGAGTTTGCATATCTGTGTATCTGTGTTCATGACTGAACACGTGTGCGTATATCAGTGTCTGGTTGTTCATGTCTGTGTGCAAATGTGTGTGATTAGGCACGTCTGTGTACTACTGTATATCTGTGTTTGTGATTGAGCATGTCTGTGTTTATCTCTGTATGTGATCGATCATGTCTGTGTGGTATCAGCTGTTGTCCTCAGGAAACTCGGTGCTGGAGGCATGGAGTATGTCCATGCCCCACCTCTGGACGACCCCACAGGGCACGTTTGTCCGTTCTGTGGCCGCGGTGGAATTGACCAGTGGTTCCGATGACTCGGACGCCCCTGCTCTCTACTTTGAGATGGTCAGCTGACCCCATCTCTGACCTCTGACACCCTCTGCGATATAACAGCAGACCATCACGCTTTCTGCACATATACGACATCACAACTGATTTCATCATCACAAAATCTATACAACACAACATACAACGTAAACTGACAAATTTTTACAGATATTCAACATCTCCACACAATATGCCATCTTAATAAGTGCCGTGTCTTGTGACTCTTAAACACACATATAACTGAAACCACTCCATTAACAACCCGTGTTACTTTTCCCAGGAAGTGGAGGTGGTAGTCAGAGCAGACTATGCTGAGAGGAAGCTAATCCTGAATGCCACGGCAACACAGTGAGTATAACACGAGCCTGACCAATGACTGCACACAGGGCCACAATGCATATTTCCTCATACAGTATGCAAGCTATTGGACTAACAAACAGCAGGCTTGCAACCTGCACACTCCATTGTACCACTGTAAAAGGCAATACAGTATTTAAGCAATACACTAAAAAGTTTAGTGTTAATTACTCTCTATATTCGTTTTTATATGAGCCCAATAGGAACAAAACATGTTCTGTCAGAGTAAAATGTACTGTCGATTTGACACTGGACAGTTCACTGTGTATGTATTAAATAAGAAATAATGTTTCAGTACTCCAGTAAAAATGCTGAGGGTGTCAAAACATTGGTTATTTAATTATGTATTTTTGGAGTTAACAAGACTGTGCAGCCTCTGCTCTCTTTAACCCTCATATTATGTTGACATTTTATGACAAAACTATTGTAATAGAAACATTTTTACACTTTCTGTGTCACCTTTCGTGTGTCCCCAAATTACCTAGCCTTTTATCCCAAAATATAAAAAATCTGTGATGAAACATCTCATTTTAGAGCCTGGGGTAAGTGAAAGTTTGTGAAGTTTGTGAAGTTTAAAACCTGCAAGGGAAAGTGCCACCAGAATTACCCTCAATAAATCAGAGATTGTACATTTTCTACAGCTACCCAACAAATAACCCTTTGTATACAAAGTTGGTACAGGATTTAGCAAAATACAGCATTAAGTTATTTGTGTTTTCTATTTAATCCCAACAAATTAGGAAAAATCATATAGTGTCAAAATGAAGAAATAAGGTTAACATCAAACATTGAATCGGGTCAAATTTATCCGGAACAAAATATGAGGGATAAGCTAGGCCAATATGCAAATACAATAACTAAATAAACAATGTTTGAAATTTGAAATTACTTGTGGACTTCCGTTCTTTTCCTTGCACATACTCCCCCTTGGCAGAGACGTGAAACTTAACTTTATCAATTTTCATAGTTATGCAGTGATACTGAAGTGTACAGTTGTGTACAGTTCTGCGTTACCTGAGAATGAACGCTCAATCCACACCTGTGGATGCCACAGAATGTTCTCCGACAGAGCGAAAGGCGAAAGCTCATATTTTTATAGGAACTAAGAAGCGAGCACATAGTGCATCTGTTTTGATCCCTGTGCCGATCTATCTTTGCACTGGTTACTTGTTCGTTTTAATCGAATTTAAGGTCCTCTTGCTTGTTTTTAAAGCTGTAAGTTTAAGATTCGACTGATAACCCACCTGTTTAAGACTGCTTTAATATAATTTTATTGTTGCATAATTTATCACTAGCTCCTATCCGTTTTACTCATTGCATTTTTACATGTTCTTTTATCAACCCCTTTTGATTGATTGGTTTTATTTGTTCTACTGTCTGCACTTTGGGTTACAACAATTGCTTGAATAATTCATTATAAATAACATTTGTATTAACTTTGCATTATTAATTATTGTTAATGATAGCTGTAATTTCACATAGATGATCTTGTAGCATTCTTCACTTAAAGAGCTCATAGAAGTGTGAGAGATAAAGCTTTAACTTGTTTTTCATTTCATTTTTGTAGAGTCTCCATCTTGAAGGGTTCTTTCTCCCCAGGGAAACAGCAGGTGCGTGGCAATGGTGCGAGAGCGTGATCTGTGCCTGTGTTTGATTACTTCTGTCTGACACGTATTTGTGCTCTAGCTGACAGAGGGTCAGGTGGAGTACCTGAAAGAGGTGGTCGAGAAAATTGGCATCCCAAAAGTAATATCCTGTAAGTCTCTCACCAGCCCTACACTTCAGTGGTGTGTGCGTGTGCGTGTGCGTGTGCGTGTGCGTGTGCGTGTGCGTGTGCGTGTGCGTGTGTGTGTGTGTGTGTGATTGATCTTGTCATCCTCCCACATACAGACATAGAGCCTGGTCTGACCGCTGTGATGAACAAACAGGGCCTGGACCTGTTTGACATCATGAATCCTGAAGTTGTGTCCCACCAGGTAGCGTAAACACAGCTGAACACATCTGTGTGCACCTGTCAGTATAGCTGTCTCACACCAAGAGCCTGATCACTGATACTCTAACCTACGCTAATGGGCCCCAGGTTTTGGCCCATTTCTGCAAATGAATTGAAATTAAATTCATGAATTGAAAATTTCCACAATATATGAGGAACCTATAATCAAATCATTTCATTTAAATTAATTTCTAAAATCTGACCCCACAATCCACTTAATGACCAAAATACATTTTTTGTGAACCACCCCCCTTACTAAAATTTTGCATTTATCATAAGTTTAAATATGGATTAATGTCAACAAAGCTGCAAGTGCACTGTAACCAGTACAGTGCACGTAAGAGGTACAGGGTTTCATTTGTCTAGCTAATGTCAGTGGAAAGGGAATTATACACACGGTTGTACCCAGGTTATGTTTATTGTGTGTGACCCTAAGTCCTCACTGACAGTTTGAGAATCCCGGCCCTGACCTGCACTACAGGACAGAAAATCAATTCTGTATTATGACTGTTATTGGTGCTTTATTGGTTTAAGGGAATTATTTAACCAAGAGTGGCTTATCTGTTCCAGACTTGGGGCCCTGTGGTACAGCCTTTTTGTAACTCTTTCACCATCTTCCCCTTTTCTCTTACGTATACCCTCCCTCCTTTCTGTTTCGATGTCTCTATATCCACTGATTTCTGTTTTTGTTTCCATTTGTCTCTTTCTCTCTCTGAAACTCAAATTCATACGTATATGCTTTTGTGAGCAACTAAACAAGGGCATAACAAGGGCATATGATTAGATATGGCATGACATGCAATAACAATACTCCTACTAGTAGTATTACTACTACTAACAATAATAATAATTATAACAACAATAATGATAGTAATATCTATTTCTCTCTCTGTCTCTCCCAGGGGTATGTGATTGTTCAGCTGGACTTTGGATTCCCCCATCACCTGCTGGTAGACTTCCTACAAAAAACTCTGGAGTAACAACATGTTGGACACACTGGACACACACGCATGCACACACATGCATAGTTATGTATATACACAAACAAGTCTACAATGTGAACAGTGTTGAAGTGCCAAAGGTGATACACTTTGTTTAAAACTGTTATGTGTACAAAATGTAACTATTTTCTATCTCATTGTAATGCCTTTAATTATGAATTTATTCAATGTATTATTGTTAATATTCATAGCAGTAGAACTGATGGTAGCATCAGAACCAGTAAATATTTTAACTTTTTGTCTGGTGTAACTGCCTTGCTGTGAGTCAACAGAAACTTGAGTAGTCTAATGTGTTTATGGTATTGTGTAATTTATAATAAAACAAAGTTCCATAACAAAACAAAAACGAATTAATCAAAGGGCGTTTTAAAGTTACAAAATCCCCCAAAGCCCCCTTAAATGTAAAAATCCCCTTTTGTTGATTTCTGCTTTTATATATCCTGCCACTAGATGGCAGTAGCCATTCCATGTATTTGTTCAATTCCACCACCAGCACGTCTGATTCAACTTAAAGAGGTTTTGATTAGCTAAACCAGGTGTGCTGATGATGGAATTTAACAAACACATGGAATTGCTGGATTGGCTCGGGGAGAGGTTTGGAAAGCACAAACACGATTAAGGCCTACTTGGAGCAGAAGTTTGCACATGGAACACTGATAGTATTAGATTAGACCGACCACCTCAGAGTCCTGACCTCAAATTAATTGAACTTAATTGAAGCTGGAATCACTTGGACAGGGAAAAGTTATGGCAAAGCCTGCAAAGAAGCTTGGAAGGACTACTTGAAACAATTACACGACAGTCTACCAATGTGAATTGCTTCTGTTTTGCATTCTATGGAAGGCCAAGCAAAATACTTGTTTTAAAATCACAAGAATTTTTTTGCTACTTTTCATTGTATTAACGTTTATTTGTGTTTATTTCAATGTTATATAGTGTTTTTTCTAACAAATAAATACTTACTGCTTTGATAAATGGCTTTAATTTTAACGTTGAACAAGAAGCTCATGGTTTACTATGCTTTTCAACACTCCCCCCTGAGATATTTCATAGGCACGTCCTGGCTGTGGGAATGCTAGCTCTGCTAGGTTGGTGGTGAGGGTAGCGTATTGCAGAGTTAGAATATGTAGCCTAATTGGTGACGGTATAGTGGCCACAGAAAAACCCTCTTAGTCACCATCCCTAAAATGTTCTGCAGTCAGATGTTCAGTTCAGTCCTGTTTCTTTGTTAAAACGTTCAAATATGGTTTTCGTCTTCTTGTATATACCCTGCGCTTAGGTGTGACCTTACATGGCTGGCTAGAACCACAGCAGGATGTTTCTTTACTCATTATTTTCTGCGTAGTTCATAAAATGAGGTGGTAGGGTGTTCAGTTCCAGAGGTTTGTTGGTAGTTACTGTTGATATCAACCGTATTATGTGGGGTAATTGGGGCAAGGAGGTATAACACCAACTACCGAAATTACAATAACTACATCTGGTTAAATGAGGAATACATTCTGACCATTTTGTCCAAACAAAATTTGGATCTACAACACACAGTTCAAATCATTATGACCTCACAAGGCTGCAGACCTAAAGCTGATGCCACTAATCTACTGAACTCTATTTGAAAAGCTGTTCCAGATCTAACAGGGTCCAGTCGACCTCTTAACTAAACTCCCACCATTCTTCTTTGTAATTGGCCAGCAGTGACAAAGAAACAGTCCGTCCCGACCAACCAGCAGGTTAACAAAGACAGGCTTGAGCCCAGAACCAATAAATCTTTGGCATGGAGGTCTTGGAGAGAGATATGCTTGAGTGTGCAGATCTGCCCTTTGCTCCCTTCTAACCCTACCTATCCATATTCTTTGCCAGAATAATACCAACTCATTCCACATCCACTGCCTAAGCAACATGGTTTTGAGATCACGGATCACAGCAGTACATAAAAATACACAGAAAAAGGCCATTCAAGCTCATAAGAACCTGTAATCTTAAATTTTAAAAAGACCACACTGCTACGATTCAGTATTTTATACTGTAAACTTAAATTTAAAAACACCCAGGGATATACAAGCATCTAGTTTCAGTTGTTTTGGTATATTATTCCAAGCCCACGTTGTGAAGTAGAGCAAGGATTTTTCCTGTATCTGCACATGCAGTAGGAATATTAAAAAACATCCCGTTAATGGAATGAAGCTGGTGACTATTTGGGTTTACTCTGAAGAGGGTTGAGAGGTAGGAAGGGAGATTACCCATAATCCTTTTATAACAAAACAAAAACGAATTAATCAAAGGGCGTTTTAAAGTTACAAAATCCCCCAAAACCCCCTTAAATGTAAAAATCCCCTTTTGTCGATTTCTGCTTTTATATATCCTGCCACTAGATGGCAGTAGCCATTCCATGTATTTGTTCAATTCCACCACCAGCACGTCTGATTCAACTTAAAGAGGTTTTGATGAGCTAAACCAGGTGTGCTGATGATGGAATTTAACAAACACATGGAATTGCTGGATTGGCTCGGGGAGAGGTTTGGAAAGCACAAACACGATTAAGGCCTACTTGGAGCAGAAGTCTGCACATGGAACACTGATAGTATTAGATTAGACCGACCACCTCAGAGTCCTGACCTCAAATTAATTGAACTTAATTGAAGCTGGAATCACTTGGACAGGGAAAAGTTATGGCAAAGCCTGCAAAGAAGCTTGGAAGGACTACTTGAAACAATTACACGACAGTCTACCAATGTGAATTGCTTCTGTTTTGCATTCTATGGAAGGCCAAGCAAAATACTTGTTTTAAAATCACAAGAATTTTTTTGCTACTTTTCATTGTATTAACGTTTATTTGTGTTTATTTCAATGTTATATAGTGTTTTTTCTAACAAATAAATACTTACTGCTTTGATAAATGGCTTTAATTTTAACGTTGAACAAGAAGCTCATGGTTTACTATGCTTTTCAACACTCCCCCCTGAGATATTTCATAGGCACGTCCTGGCTGTGGGAATGCTAGCTCTGCTAGGTTGGTGGTGAGGGTAGCGTATTGCAGAAAGTTAGAATATGTAGCCTAATTGGTGACGGTATAGTGGCCACAGAAAAACCCTCTTAGTCACCATCCCTAAAATGTTCTGCAGTCAGATGTTCAGTTCAGTCCTGTTTCTTTGTTAAAACGTTCAAATATGGTTTTCGTCGTCTTGGATATACCCTGCGCTTAGGTATGACCTTACATGGCTGGCTAGAACCACAGCAGGATGTTTCTTTACTCATTATTTTCTGTGTAGTTCATAAAATGAGGTGGTAGGGTGTTCAGTTCCAGAGGTTTGTTGGTAGTTACTGTTGATATCAACTGTATTATGTGGGGTAATTGGGGCAAGGAGGTATAACACCAACTACATCTGGTTAAATGAGGAATACATTCTGACCATTTTGTCCAAACAAAATTCGGAACCACAACACACAGTTCAAATCATTATGACCTCACAAGGCTGCAGACCTAAAGCTGATGCCACTAATCTACTGAACTCTATTTGAAAAGCTGTTCCAGATCTAACAGGGTCCAGTCGACCTCTTAACTAAACTCCCACCATTCTTCTTTGTAATTGGCCAGCAGTGACAAAGAAACAGTTAAAAACACCCAGGGATATACAAGCATCTAGTTTCAGTTGTTTTGGTATATTATTCCAAGCCCCCGTTGTGAAGTAGAGCAAGGATTTTTCCCGTATCTGCACATGCAGTAGGAATATTAAAAAACATCCCGTTAATGGAATGAAGCTGGTGACTATTTGGGTTTACTCTGAAGAGGGTTGAGAGGTAGGAAGGGAGATTACCCATAACCCTTTTATAGATAAAGATATACCAGTGGAGATCTGGTTCTGCACGGAATCTGTACACCATGATGCATCGACATATGACTAGACTCCGAAAGACTAGTTTGGGGACCAGAAATACTGTACTGACCATACAGTATAATGTCTCAAGTGTGAATCTTACCACTGAGCATATCCTAACAATGACTTCACTCTGGAGTGAAGAGCTGTGACCTATTATCAAAGGTTGCACTGTGGAGATGAAACACTCACACATACACATGTGAAACACTCACACACACACAAGTGAAACACTCACACATACACATGTGAAACACTCACACATACACATGTGAAACACTTGCATATGTACAGTGAGCACCATAATTCATTGGGCAGTGACACATTTTTTGTTATTTTGGTTTTGTACTTTGAGTTTGAAAGGAAACAATGATGATGAGATTGAAGTGCAGCTTTAATTTGACGGCATTTTCATCCATATCGGATGAACTGTTTAGAAATTATAGAACCTTTTGTGCATAGTGCCCCCCCCCCCTTCCCCATTTCCGGGCATCAAAAAATATTGGACAGTTTAACATAATGTAGAATGAACCTGATCTCATGTGAATTTGGCAATATGTACCAATTGTTAGTGTCTCAAAAAACGGTACCTGTTTCCGAATTTTGCACAAGCACCCCCATGAGCCTGTACTGGGAACTACTGACTAATGCTCAGTTGTAGAGTGTAAGGAGATTTTGTGAAAGATACATAGTGCGAGAGAAGCTTGTGATAGAAAAATATAGTTGTGCAAATATAGATTCTTTAAATCTTAACAGTTCGGGCATGAGCCCGAGTTACGTGAACTCCTGTGAGGTTATGTTTAGGGGTTGGGCGGGACCCTGGGACATTTTTTTATTTTTTATAATTTGTACATTTTTTATTATTTCTTTTATTTCAAAATTGTTGGTAACAATATGGTAGCAAAAAGGGACACTATCTTAACAGTCATATACTACTACCCTCACACGGGATGTTTTCGGCCTATCACAGCCTTTAGTCAGTAGTTCCCAGTACAGGCTTATGGGGGCGCTTGTGCAAAATTCAGAAACAGGTACCGTTTTTTGAGACATTAACAATCGGTACATATTGCCGAATTCCATGAGATCAGGCTCTGTAGAATAAAGTAATCATTTTTTAGATTTGGTCGCATATCCTTTGCATGCCATGACTTCCTGATGTCTGTGACCCAACAATATCAAAAGACTCTTGATATCTTATTTTCTGGTACTCTTAGAAGCGATACAATAACGTCTTTGCATTTGAATGGATCTCTGTGGGAATTGGAGGGTGGGACTACATTTAGCTGTAAATTACACTGGAACAGTATGGAACACATGGTTTGGCTAAATGGCTCTAAGTCATCAAGGGTCTGAGGTTTCAAACGAGCCTCATACCATCACTCTGCTACCAGAAATACAGTAGATATGGATGGATCACTTTAAGGGGTGTTTCTCCTGACAAATTTTCCTATTGAACTCTATGGAAAAATAAGTCAGGAGAAGAAACCCATCAACGTCCCATGATATGATGTTGTGCTCATAACATTCATGGACATTTTGTTAGCTGGGGTTGTATAGCCTTGTTCATACTTATGACTTTGTATACTGTGAGGACTGCACGTGTGTTGTCTGCCACGAGCGCGCGCGCGTGTGTGTGTGTGTGTGTGTGTGTGTGTGTGTGTGTGTGTTTTTTTTTGCTGTTGAAAAGTAACCGAAAATAAAACCAATATGCCCTTAACTTTCACTTTTGTATTCACTGTTGAGATGCGATGCGCTGCCATCTGCGGTAAGATTGTGTTTAAATATTACCTATGTTGTATGCATGTTTATGGTATTTCACTTATAAAATTTATTTGATGACAGTTCCCAACTGATTTCATGTGACGTTTGCTCAGTAGGCGAGAAAGGGTTAGTTGCAACAAAAAAATTACGCGCCAAGGACAAAGCCTATTAAACGCCTCCGTTCTTATGTGCTGTCGTAGGTGTTAATAGATTCAACCGTGCAACCGTGCAACCTTAATTGAAGCTGGAATCACTTGGACAGGGAAAAGTTATGGCAAAGCCTGCAAAGAAGCTTGGAAGGACTACTTGAAACAATTACACGACAGTCTACCAATGTGAATTGCTTCTGTTTTGCATTCTATGGAAGGCCAAGCAAAATACTGACTTGTTTTAAAATCACAAGAATTCTTTTGCTACTTTTCATTGTATTAACGTTTATTTGTGTTTATGTCAATGTTATATAGTGTTTTTTCTAACAAATAAGTACTTACTGCTTGGATAAATGGCTTTAATTTTAACGTTGAACAAGAAGCTCATGGTTTACTATGCTTTTCAACACTCCCCCCTGAGATATTTCATAGGCACGTCCTGGCTGTGGGAATGCTAGCTCTGCTAGGTTGGTGGTGAGGGTAGCGTATTGCAGAAAGTTAGAATATGTAGCCTAATTGGTGACGGTATAGTGGCCACAGAAAAACCCTCTTAGTCACCATCCCTAAAATGTTCTGCAGTCAGATGTTCAGTTCAGTCCTGTTTCTTTGTTAAAACGTTCAAATATGGTTTTTGTCTTCTTGGATATACCCTGCGCTTAGGTGTGACCTTACATGGCTGGCTAGAACCACAGCAGGATGTTTCTTTACTCATTATTTTCTGCGTAGTTCATAAAATGAGGTGGTAGGGTGTTCAGTTCCAGAGGTTTGTTGGTAGTTACTGTTGATATCAACCGTATTATGTGGGGTAATTGGGGCAAGGAGGTATAACACCAACTACCGAAATTACAATAACTACATCTGGTTAAATGAGGAATACATTCTGACCATTTTGTCCAAACAAAATTTGGATCCACAACACACAGTTCAAATCATTATGACCTCACAAGGCTGCAGACCTAAAGCTGATGCCACTAATCTACTGAACTCTATTTGAAAAGCTGTTCCAGATCTAACAGGGTCCAGACGACCTCTTAACTAAACTCCCACCATTCTTCTTTGTAATTGGCCAGCAGTGACAAAGAAACAGTCCGTCCCGACCAACCAGCAGGTTAACAAAGACAGGCTTGAGCCCAGAACCAATAAATCTTTGGCATGGAGGTCTTGGAGAGAGATATGCTTGAGTGTGCAGATCTGCCCTTTGCTCCCTTCTAACCCTACCTATCCATATTCTTTGCCAGAATAATACCAACTCATTCCACATCCACTGCCTAAGCAACATGGTTTTGAGATCACGGATCACAGCAGTACATAAAAATACACAGAAAAAGGCCATTCAAGCTCATAAGAACCTGTAATCTTAAATTTTAAAAAGACCACACTGCTACGATTCAGTATTTTATACTGTAAACTTAAATTTTAAAACACCCAGGGATATACAAGCATCTAGTTTCAGTTGTTTTGGTATATTATTCCAAGCCCACGTTGTGAAGTAGAGCAAGGATTTTTCCTGTATCTGCACATGCAGTAGGAATATTAAAAAACATCCCGTTAATGGAATGAAGCTGGTGACTATTTGGGTTTACTCTGAAGAGGGTTGAGAGGCAGGAAGGGAGATTACCCATAACCCTTTTATAGATAAAGATATACCAGTGGAGATCTGGTTCTGCACGGAATCTGTACACCATGATGCATCGACATATGACTAGACTCCGAAAGACTAGTTTGGGGACCAGAAATACTGTACTGACCATACAGTATAATCTCTCAAGTGTGAATCTTACCACTGAGCATATCCTGACAATGACTTCACTCTGGAGTGAAGAGCTGTGACCTTTTATCAAAGGTTGCACTGTGGAGATGAAACACTCACACACACACGTGAAACACTCACACATACACATGTGAAACACTCACACATACACACGTGAAACACTCGCACATACACATGTGAAACACTCTCACATACACATGTGAAACACTCACACATACACATGTGAAACACTCACACATACACATGTGAAACACTCACACATACGCACGTGAAACACTCACACATATGCACGTGAAACACTCACACATATGCACGTGAAACACTCACACACACACATGTGAAACACTCACACATACACATGTGAAACACTCACACATACACATGTGAAACACTCACACATACACATGTGAAACACTCACACATACACAAGATGATTCCGCCTTCCGGTTATACTGAGAATTACTCTCACATACATATGTGAAACACTTGCATATGTACAGTGAGCACCATAATTCATTGGGCAGTGACACATTTTTTGTTATTTTGGTTTTGTACTTTGAGTTTGAAAGGAAACAATGATGATGAGATTGAAGTGCAGCTTTAATTTGAGGGTATTTTCATCCATATCGGATGAACTGTTTAGAAATTATAGAACCTTTTGTGCATAGTGCCCCCCCCCCCCCCCCCCCCTTCCCCATTTCCGGGCATCAAAAATATTGGACAGTTTAACATAATGTAGAATAAAGTAATCATTTTTTAGATTTGGTCGCATATCCTTTGCATGCCATGACTTCCTGATGTCTCTGACCCAACAATATCAAAAGACTCTTGATATCTTATTTTCTGGTACTCTTAGAAGCGATACTATAACTTCTTTGCATTTTAATGGAACTCTGTGGGAATTGAGGGTTGGGACTAGATTTAGCTGTAAATTACACTGGAACAGTATGGAACACATGGTTGGCTAAATGGCACTACGTCATCAAGGGTCTGAGGTATCAAACGAGCCTCATACCATCACTCTGCTACCAGAAATACAGTAGATATGGATGGATCACTTTAAGGGTTATTTCTCCTGACAAATTTTCCTGTTGAACTCTATGGAAAAATAAGTCAGGAGAAGAAACCCTTCAAGTTAACCCTTGTGTGGTGTTCGTGTTTTTGTTAACTCACCCAGTGTTCGCGGGTCTGGTGGACCCACAACATGAATTTGGTTTTTAAAACAATAAAGCCATAACAATTTACGTAAAAATACTTCACAGATATTGGACTTTATCTCAATTACAAGCAATATAGACAGCATATATGGTTAATATTGACCATTTACCTCTGCTAGATCACATTTATCAATAAAAGTGATATTTGTTTTTTGTGATAAAATGGGATTTTTGTGTTCTTTTACATGTTTATTCACAGAAAATGAGCCAAGGCCAATGAGTCTCAGGTTGAAAAAATAATGAATTGTATCATTTTTCTTTTAGTAACATTGAATACGGGTCCCACAGACCCGAACACCACACAAGGGTTAATCAACGTCCCATGATATGATGTTGTGCTCATAACATTCATGGACATTTTGTCAGCTGGGGTTGTATCACTGAACTCAATGACATGGAATGGACGTAACCGCTTGCTTCTATCGCGAAGTTGCAGCAACCAATATGGCGTCCAGTGCACCCGCACCTCTCAGTTTCCCCATAGGCTATAATGGAGAAAACTCCTGCCTTTTTATATCAAACTAAGCGGTTTACAGTCCATATTTTCAACCCAGTTATACCCGTAATACATATAAGAATACGAATCAATACGTGATTTACTTGACGCGACTCCGGTAACGAAGTTAGAGCCTCCGTTTTTTCCGTTGTTTTATTCTCCGCGAGGTCAACATGAGACTCTGGTTGGTCAAAATATGACTCAACACATTACTCTGATTCGCTGATTAGTGGGGACGCGAACAATTGATGAATAGCCTACAAGTAGCAAGTCGTAAAGTTCTCACTTCCATGGTTTACTGAAACTGTGAACACAACCGATTCCCTTGACAGTAAACGTAATCACGCTGCTATGATATTGTGCTGTCACTTATTTTGCTTGCCACTGTCCAGTAGCCTAGCTATATGTATTTAGATATATATATATATATCCAAACAACAGGAACATTCTCCTTAAAATAACTAAAAATAAACTAAATTGATGCAAGAGAAATTATCAGTTCAAAGATTTACAGTTCTTGAGCTGTCACTGACCTGTGCAATATACAGTCATGGACGAAAGTGTTGGCACCCCCTGTAAAGATGAGCAAAAAGGGTTATAAAAAATTCACCGTTTGGTGAATTAGCTTAATCTCACACTGAAAAAAACAAGAAGAATCCAACCTTTAATTGACGTTAATTTATTATGAGAAAAAAAAAATCCCACATCAAGAAATAATTATTTTTAACAAAACCACATTGGCCACAATTATTGGCACCCCTGCATTTATATATAGAATAATGTAATAATTTTTAATATTTGGTCACATATCCTTTGCATGCCATGACTTCCTGATGTCTGTGACCCAACAACATCAAAAGACTCTTGATATCTTATTTTCTGGTACTCTTACAAGCGATACTATAACATCTCTGCATTTGAATGGATCTCTATGGGAATTGGGGGGTGGGTCTAGATTTAGCTGTAAATTACACTGGAACAGTATGGAACACATGGTTGGCTAAATGGCTGTAAGTCAAAACAAGCTTTAATCCATCACTCTGTTGCCAGATATGCAGTAGATATGGATGAATAACTTGAAGGGTTTCTTCTCCTGACTTATTTTTCCATAGAGTTCAATAGGAAAATTTGTCAGGAGAAACAACCCTTAAAGTGATCCATCCATATCTACCCTTTTACTTTGTGGATCCTCAGAAATTAATACAATTACGTACAATGACTAGACACTCTGGAAAATGGTCTAATCTGATATTCTTTTTCTTAATATTTTATTATTAACCTTTGGGTCATTTCAGCATTGGAGGACATCTTTTGTCTGTTGGACATTTTGATTAATAAAACTGAAATGGTACACAAATACATGAAAATAATAATTCATTCAACTTCTGTATGTTGTTCTTTCATATAGCACTCAATATTTGTCATCCTATTGTCTTTTTTAGATATTAAAAACATTTTGTAAAGTCACAAGTCAAGCATGTCCCTGAGCTTAATCAAGACTTTGATTTACAACTTTCAATATAAAAAAGATTTTACTTAAAAAGTTGCACCACTAATAAGTTTAACATGTCCGCTTGCATATTAATACTAACCTTAAAACATGTTTGCATGATTATGTAAAAAAAAAAAAATTATAATAAAATTGTCCCCAAATTCCAGTCAACCCTGTTATAATGATGGGAAAAACTGCAGGAAATTATGGCATCATGCCTTGAATGTGTCATGGGTTTCTACCCTTTTCCCCCATGCGGTTGTTTTCCTCGGTGGCCACGCGAGGGCGCTGCCCTTTTGGTGGATGCTTGCTCCGCCCTGCTTTGATTGCGGAGCTTCTGTCAGCATCCACACCTGTGTGGGTCACCTTTAGAGCTATATAAGCCTCCCGTTTCCTTCGTTCGGGGCTTCGATATTGATTTTGTTTGTTTTGTATTTGTGTTATTTGCATTGTCTGGTGTGACGCTACTCGACTGTTTTAACGTCTCGTTGCTGAGGCAGGGCTTTATTCTTGCTGGCACTTTAGTTACTTATCTCGTAGAAGTATGGGACCGCAGATCTCTGCTCTATTTCGCCTGTAAAATGTTTATCTCTCCTGGGAGATCGGGCGTTCACGCTTCTACTTAGTTACTTAGCTTGTAGAAGTATAGGGTAGCAGTTCTTTGTTCCATTTCGCCTTTGTTTGGTTTTCGTACTAAGAGACCTGGCGTTTTAGCTTCTACTCATTTCCGTGTTACAGTGAGCTGGTTAGTAGCTTTGGTACGTTTGTTCCCTGTTTTGTCTCCTTCTCGTGGACTATGTTCCCCTTTGTTGTGAGTTTTTTTTTGTATTATATTGAGAGACAGTGCGTGCTATTCTCTCCTTTTTACCTGCGGGACGATTTTGTTCGGAACTGTTGTTCTGTTCGTTCTCCGGGTATGTTTCTCCTTATATGGAGCTTGGGCGATGTTGTGGACATGTTTGTGTGTGACTGCGCATTTCTGAAAGTAGCATTGGAACGTTCGCTCTCTGTTCCTTCGCCTCGTTGCATTTCCCTTTGCTGAGAGGCTGGGGCGTTTATTTTCTACTAGGCTTGTGTTTGTCATTTTGCTAGTAAAGTTATGGGTCGAAGGTGCTCCGTCGGCTCCCCTGTAAAATGTTTCTCTCTCCTGGGAGATCGGGCGTTTACCCCTTTATGTTCTGCATGTGACTGCGAGCTTATGGAAGTACCCATGGAATGTTATATCTGTTCCTTCGCCTCGTTACATTTCCTCTTTACCAAGAGGCAGGGCTTTTATTCTCTATCAAACTCGCGTTGGTCTTTTAGCCGGTACTTCCGGTGCAGCGGTCCTGTTCGTCCTTTTTACCTGCGGGACGATTTTGTTCGGAACTGTAGTTCTGTTCGTTCTCCGGGTGTGTCTCTCCTTATTTGGAGCTTGGGCGATGTTGTGGACATGTTTGCGTTTGACTGCGAGTCTCTGAGAGTAGCCTTGGAACGTTAGATCTCCGTTCCTGTTCGCCTCCTCGTATACTAATTCTTATTAGTTTTCAGTGTTTGTTGGCTGTGTGTTTTATGTGTACCATTTATGCTACTCGCCTATTCTAACGCCTCATTACTGAGGCAGGGCGTTTATTATTGCTGGCCTTTTAGTTACTTAGCTCGTAGAAGTATAGGGTAGCAGTTCTTTGTTCCCTTTCGCCTTGTTTGGTTTTCTTGCTGTGAAACCAGGCGTTTGTGCTTCTACTCATTTGCGTGTTACAGTGTGCCGGTTCGTAGCTTCGGTACGTTTGGTGTGTGTTTGTGCCACTATGCTACTTGCCTGTTCTTATGCGTCTCGTTGCCGAGACAGGGCGCTTATTATTTCTGGCTCTTTCTTCTGTCACCTTGCTCGTAGAAGTATGGGAGCCCTGTGCTTTGTTCCATTAGCCTTGTTTGGTTTTCTTGCTGAAACCTGGCGTTTGCGCTTCTACTCATTGGTGTGTGACAGTGAGCCGGTCAGTAGCTTTGGTGTGTGTGTTCCCTGTCTTGTCTCCTCCCTTAACTGCGGGGTTTCTCGCCTTAGTGGCCCTAGGGCTTAAAGAATCCCCTTGCTGCGTTTGGCTCCTCCTACCTCACACGTCACGCCCCATTACAGAATGTTACAACCTTGAGGAATTTACATTATTTCTTCAAATAGATAAGACAGCGTGCAAGAAGAGGTTTGGCATAAGGGGACAAGCACAACTCATCGCCTCTGTTACGCTTAATTCATGCAGAAAAGAACATGGGTTTTGTAAAATTATAGCCTATCTTTTAAAATGTAATAAAAATCTGATATGAATGCAATTATCTTTCCATTTGTTTCACCACATGGCTAGCTATAAGCTTTAGGGCACTCAACCCTGTTATTGTCAACCCAGTTAATTCTGTTATAACAGGGCTGACAAACAAGGTTGACAACATAGGACAGAACACAGTAGTCCCTCCTGAGATGCAAAAACTTAATTTGTCAGACATATGAATTTATTTGACCTTATTTAGACACAGATTATGAAAAGGGACCCTATCAAAACTATTTAATCATTAATACACTTGAATATCTAATATGAATTAATTTAAATGATTGTGTGACTATGTTAATGCGTGTTACAGGCAAAAGGAAACAGGAAGTAAAATATCAAAAAAGGAAAGGGAAAGGCTTCATTTAGGCCTATTTCATTTACAAATCAATGAGCTAGAAATTATGATTTTTAAAAAGAAAGAAAATAGAAAGAAAATATATAGGCAAAGAGATTCCTTCAGTTGCAGAAGAAATCAGTTTCTCCTAGATCACAAAGCAGCATACCTTAAGCTCATACTGCCCTAAACTAACAACAAAAATACAATATAGCCTAAAAAAAATAAATATAGCCTACTTACTTTGCAACACCACATCAGTATAACAATATTTTGTATTTATAAAGAACGTTCCTGAACAAATAACTTGTTATTTATGAAATATTAAATAAAAAATTTAAGAAAAATTTAATTGTTGTACATAGACATGAATGTAAAACAAATGAGCTATCTTTTTTTTTTTCAAAAAAAAAAATTAGTTATTTATCAAATAGGGACTCATTATATACTAGAAAAGGCTATTTTCTATCTCATTAATGCATTACTATACATTTGCATTTGCAAAAGCAACGAGTAACAAAAGGCAACCAGTATTATAGATTTGACTTTTTACTCTATTCTCAAAAGGAAATATGTGAAGGGAGCTAGGGGATTCATTTGCTGTCAGTTTTTAAAAAAATCCAACTAACGTTCATGGTAGCGAACAGAAATAGCGAACAGAGTAGGATCGATTTTGAGGTTTACAACCGTTATTATATCAGTTACCTCGTTCTAAACCAACTGACAAGTATACGAACAACATATTGTAAATCATATTTCAAACAATACACTGCCCTCAAAATATGTATGTATAAACTTTATTGCAGCGGCCTCAGAAAAAAAACATTGATTGAACTGATTAACTGAAAACCGTAATTACATTTCGTTCAACTTTTTCATGTTGGTAGCTAGATGGTCTTCGTAGGCTCTTCATCATTACGTGTTCAGTACGACCAACCAGAGAGTCGAGTGTTGACTCGCGAAGAGTAAAACAATGGAGGCTATAACTTTGTTATCGAGTCGCGTCAAGTAAAATCACGCATTGATTCGTATTCTTATATGTAATACGGGTATAACTAGGTTGAAAATATGACTGTAAATCGCTTAGTTTTATATAAAAAAAGGCAGGGTTTCTCCATTATAGCCTATGGGGAAACTGAGTGGTGCGGTGCACTGGACGCCATATTGGTTGCTGCAACTCCTGGCTCCTCCCGCCTCTCCAGTTCTATATACGCTCTATGGGTTGTATATGTCACGAACCTAACTCGGGCTGAACCCAAATGCAACGACCAAGAGACAGGGGGACAGAAAAGGTGGTTTATTAAGAAGCTTGGGATAGTCCCAAGCCGTACACAGATTTAACACAACAGTATAAAGGGTGGTTAGGGAGTTCTCCGGTGCTTGGAACTGCTCCAAGCCGGAGCTGGACTTGGATAGTCACCGGAAGTTCCAAGCCGGAACTGGACAGGACAGGAAACTGGAACGGGTTACAGGAACTGGATCACGGGAACGTGGCGTTGTTCCAAACCGGAACTGGACTTGATATGGGAGACGGGAGTTCCACACCGGAACTGGACTGGTTCTGGACCGGAAGGTCCAACAGGAACTGGATCACGGGAACGTGGCGTTGTTCCAAACCGGAACTGGACTTGATACGGGAGACGGGAGTTCCACACCGGAAACTGGGACTGGTTCTGGACCGGAAGGTCCAACAGGAACTGGATCACGGGAACGTGGCGTTGTTCCAAACCGGAACTGGACTGGTTCTGGACCGGAAGGTCCAACAGGGACTGGATCACGGGAACGTGGAATTGTTCCAAACCGGAATGTAAACCGAAGGTGATTGACTAATTGACAAGTGTGGAATGCATGCAGCAACGGGGAAAGGAGATAGGTTGAAACCGGAGTGGGGGAAAAGAGTTAAACAAACAGAAGGAACACGCCCAGTCTGTAGCAACGGGGAAAACATGGACAAAGGGAATCCAACATGACACGGAGGGAAAGGGTAAAACATGGAAAACAGACAGGATGGGGACGGAACGTTACAGTACCCCCCCCTCAATGAACGCCACCTGGCGTACCTGGAGGCCTAGCTTTGTCCGGGAACAGGTTGTGGAAGTCGCGGATGAGAGAGTGGTCCAAAATGAGGCTTTTATGGAGCCAGGACCGCTCCTCTAGGCCATATCCCTCCCAGTCAACCAGGTATTGGAAGCCCCGGCCCTTACGGCGAATTCGGCCTACACGGCGAATGCGACTCACCGTGTAGGCCGGGGCGTTGTCGATGATCTGGGGCGGAGGTGGAGTGACCGCCGGGGCACTGAGGGGGCTGGAGGCGACAGGCTTAATCTGACTCACGGATGGATGGATCTTAAGGGAAACAGGGAGGGAGAGTTTAACGGAAACGGGGTTAACAACACAAACAATGGTGAAGGGACCAATAAACCGGGGTTGAAGTTTCTTTGAAGTGGTTTGAAGGGGAATATTGGCTGTGGAAAGCCAGACCTGCTGACCGGCCTTGTACTGCGGGGCTGCGGTCCTGTGAAGGTCCGCCAGGCGCTGGGTACGGGAATTGGAGCGAAGGAGTGCGGTGCGTGTGAGTCTCCACATCCGCTTGCACCTAAGGAGGTGGGACTTGACGGTAGGAACCGCCACCTCAGCTTCCTGGACCGGCAGGAGGGGAGGTTGGTACCCCAAGGAACATTCGAAGGGGGACATCCCCGTGGACGTGCTTTTAAGGGAGTTATGCGCATACTCCACCCAAGGGAGGAAACGGCTCCAGGAAGAGGGATTGCGAGCAGTCACGCACCGCAGGGCGGCCCCCAGGTCCTGGTTCGCCCTCTCCGCCTGGCCGTTAGTCTGGGGATGGAACCCAGACGACAGACTCGCAGATGCACCCAGGGCTACACAGAACGCCTTCCAAACCTGGGAGGAGAATTGGGGCCCATGGTCCGAAACGATGTCGGAGGGGATCCCGTGCAGCCTGACCACGTGCAGCACCAGGAGCTCCGCTGTTTCGAGGGCGGAAGGGAGTTTGGGAAGAGGGATAAAGTGAACCGCCTTGGAGAACCGGTCCACAATTGTCAGAATAGTGGTGTTACCCTCTGACAAAGGCAGACCGGGGACGAAGTCCACGCCAATGTGACTCCAAGGACGGCCCGGGACAGGGAGGGGGTGGAGAAGACCGGAGGGAGGCTGGTGGGATGCCTTGCTCCTGGCGCAAACAGGGCAGGCCAGGACAAAGGCACGGGTATCCCCCTTGAGGGTGAGCCACCAAAAACTCCTCCTGACCAGGGCGATAGTTCTGGCAACACCTGGGTGACAAGCCAGACGGGAGGCGTGAACCCATTCAAGGACCTGGGAACGGACGGAGTCGGGCACAAAGAGAGAGGAGTTAGGGTTATTGCGGGGGTCCGGTTGGGAAGCCTGGGCGGCCTTCACGGTCTCCTCGATCTCCCAGGACACCGCAGCCACAACACAGGACGCCGGTAGAATGGGCTCCGGATCAGCAGGACTGGAAAGGGGGGAAAAAATACGGGACAAGGCATCTGCCTTGGTATTGCGGGAACCGGGACGGAAGGTTACGGAAAAATTAAAACGGGCAAAAAATAGTGACCACCTAGCCTGACGGGCATTAAGCCTCTTGGCCGACCTAATGTACACCAAATTGTGATGGTCTGTGAGGACAATAAACGGGTTACCTGCCCCCTCCAGCCAGTGACGCCACTCCTCCAGTGCCAGCTTTATGGCCAATAGTTCCCAATCCCCGACGTCATAGTTGCGTTCCGCGGAGGACAGTCTCCGGGAGAAGAATGCGCAGGGGTGAAGCTTGTTGTCCAAGGCGGCTCGCTGGGACAGAATGGCCCCTACACCGGTGTCGGAGGCATCAACCTCCACAGTAAACTGGCGGGTAGGATCAGGGTGACAGAGAATAGGGGCTGTGGAAAACCGGACATTGAGCTGTTCGAAGGCAAGTTGTGCCTCGGGATTCCAACAGTAAGGAATGGACGTGGACGTGAGTTTGGTTAGTGGGGCAGCAATGACACTGTAATTACGGATGAACCCGCGGTAAAAATTTGCGAAGCCAAGGAACTGTTGGAGGTGCTTACGTGTATAAGGTTGGGGCCATTCTGTCACCCGCCTTGACCTTCGCAGGATCCGCCCGGATTCTGCCCTCCTCAATAATGAAGCCGAGGAACGGTACAGACGAGGTGTGGAAGGAGCATTTCTCGGCCTTGACGAAGAGCTGGTTTTCAAGAAGTCGCTGGAGAACCTCCCGAACATGGAGGACGTGTTCCTGTGGGTTTTTTGAAAAAATAAGAATGTCGTCAATGTAAACGAAAACAAATTCCCAACAGGTCATGTAGCACGTCATTAACCATCCCCTGGAAGACTGCTGGGGCATTGGTTAAGCCGAAGGGGACCACCAAATACTCATAGTGGCCAAGTGGGGTATTAAAGGCAGTCTTCCACTCATCCCCCTCGCGTATCCGAACCAAGTGGTACGCGTTGCGGAGGTCGAGCTTAGTGAAGGTAACTGCCTGGGTTGAGGGGTTCAAAAGCGGTGTTAACTAGAGGGAGAGGATATTTGTTTCGGATTGTAACTCCGTTAAGACCCCGGTAGTCGATGCAGGGCCGCAGCGAGCCGTCCTTCTTTCCAAGAAAAAAAGAACCCTGCACCAACTGGGGATGAAGAGGGTCGGATTATACCTGACGCAAGTGACTCATGAATGTAAGTCTCCATGGCTAACTTCTCCGGGCCTGACAGACTGTAGAGGCGGCCAGATGGAAGCTTGGCTCCAGCCAGAAGGTCGATGCAACAGTCGCAGGGTCTATGAGGAGGCAAAGACAGAGCACGTGACTTGCAAAACACTTGCGACAGGTCGTGGTATTGGCAGGGGACATTGGTTAGGTCGGGTACAGGTTGAATGGATTTGATAGGTTTGGCCCCTGGAGGGGGTAGAGCAGAACGGAGACAGTTGGCTAAACAATGACTACTCCATGCCAGGATACGACCGGAACGCCAATCGATGTGCGGGTTATGGAGGCGTAGCCAGGTCTGACCTAGAACCATGGGAGATTGTTTTGAATGAATGAGGAGAAGTTGGATGGTTTCCCGACGATTGCCTGATAAAACTAACTGAAGGGGAACGGTGGAGTGGGTGACTGACCCCAAACTCCTACCGTCCAGAGCGAGAGCAGTGATAGATAAGGCTTCGTTGGGGATCCCGAACCTCTTGACAAATGAAATGTCAATGAAATTGGCATCGGCCCCGGAGTCGATAAGGGCAGATGAGGACGCGGTGTTGCTCCTCCAAAGGAGAGTGGCCTTGAATTCAAGGCGGTTCTGGGCAGCATGGTCAGGAATGATAGGGCTCGTCAGTACACCCAGTTTTACTGGCGAGCCATCTCTCTTGGGCGAACAGGACATGTGGCGATCTGGTGGCCTGTTTTGCCACAATAAAAGCAGGATTTGGTCAGGAACCGTCGTTGGCGCTCCTCTGCGTCTTGCCCAATTGCATGGGTTCCTCCTTGGAGGGCATCGATGAGACTCTCGACCCCTTGAAGGGGGAGAGCTGTCGAACACTGGGAAGCATGGAGGGCGAAAGACGGGAGGGATTCTTCCCTCGCTCACGGGCCCGGGTTCTGAGACGGTTGTCTATGGCGATAGCCAAACTGATGAGGCTGTTAAGGGAGTTGGACTCCTCCCGAGTAGCCAGCTGGTCTTTAAGCTCCTCGTTGAGGGCTTGACGAAAGGCCCCCTGAAGAGCGGTGTAATTCCAGCCCGCCTCAGCAGCGAGGGTACGGAACTGGATTGCCATCTTCGCCACACTGCGACTGCCCTGCCGAACCTGAAGAAGGCGCTGGGTTGCGTCTCGACCACAGACTGGGTGGTCGAAGACGCGCCGCATCTCTGAGGTGAAGATGGTGAAGTTGTTGCAGGCTGGAGATTGACTCTCCCACACCGATGTGGCCCACTCCAGGGCACTGCCTCCCAGGCTGCTCATAACAAACGCGATCTTGCATGGGTCAGAGGCGAAGGAGGTGGGCTGCATGCGGAAGACGATGTCGCACTTCATTAAGAATTTGCGGCACCTCCCCAAACCTCCGCGGTATAATTCGGGGTGTTGAACTCTGGGTTCCCGGCTCGGCGAGGGAGCCGGAACCTCGGGAGGCAGTTTGAGTGTAGGGGGGGTCGGACCCACAGGGATCCGAGGAAGAGGCTGGTGGAGCGATAGCTGTGTGACCTGCTCCGTAAGTCCCCTCAGCACCTACAATACGTCGTCCAAACGGCGGCCCTGTTAGTCACTGACCGCGGTTTGGCAGGAGAAGGCGTGGCGAATCTGCTCTAGGTCGGCTGGGTCCATCTTTTTGGCCAGTTCGTTCTGTCACGAACCTAACTCGGGCTGAACCCAAATGCAACGACTAAGAGACAGGGGGACAGAAAAGGTGGTTTATTAAGGAGCTTGGGGTAGTCCCAAGCCGTACACAGATTTAACACAACAGTATAAAGGGTGGTTAGGGAGTTCTCCGGTGCTTGGAACTGCTCCAAGCCGGAGCTGGACTTGGATAGTCACCGGAAGTTCCAAGCCGGAACTGGACAGGACAGGAAACTGGAACGGGTTACAGGAACTGGATCACGGGAACATGGAGTTGTTCCAAGCCGGAACTGGGCTTGATACGGGAGACGGGAGTTCCACACCGGAACTGGACTGGTTCTGGACCGGACGGTCCAACAGGGACTGGATCACGGGAACGTGGATTTGTTCCAAACCGGAACTGGACTTGATACCGGAAACTGGAGCGGTTTGAACTGGAACTGGGACACTGGAACACGGTAATGTTCCAGACCGGAACTGGACTGGAACTGGACTGGAAGCAGAGGAAGGGATATGGCTGGATACGGCAAGGCAGAGCAGTGTAGCGGAGCTCAGGTTGGCCCGGTTGGGGCATCAGGGCCACAGTGGAGGCTGGAACCGTAACCGCAGCAATGGTGGTAGCCACGGCCGGACAGGAACCACTGTAGGGTGGAAAGGCAGAACACCCAACTGCGGGCGCAACGTCAGATGGAGGCAGAGGTACCGCAACACACAAACAGGGAGTGGTTCACAGCTACAGACTGGCAGACACAATGGAAGCTGGTAATTAAGACAGACAGAGATCAGGCAGAAACTACCGCAAACAGATAGGGCTAGTAAAATACCAACAGCAGGTTAGAGCAGTAAGCACAAAGTCTAACCAACTGAAGACTCTTTAGGGCACAGGACAGGGAAACAAAGGACCAGAATACAAACGGCGAACGTTAACGAACTGGCGCTGAATAGCAGCCAGCCGGAGGGTTAAATAGGGGAGTGAAATTGAAAACAATAAGGAAAGCGTGCGGAATGTATCCGAAGGTGATTGACTAATTGACAAGTGTGGAATGCATGCAGCAACGGGAAAGGAGATAGGTTGAAACCGGAGTGGGGAAAAAGAGTGAAACAAACAGAAGGAACACGCCCAGTCTGTAGCAACGGGGAAAACATGGACAAAGGGAATCCAACATGACACGGAGGGAAAGGGTAAAACATGGAAAACGGACAGGATGGGGACGGAACGTTACAGTATAGCCTTGTTCATATGCTGCGTTCCAGTGCACCTCGGAAGCTCGTACTTCCCATTGGTGCGGTTCAGTGCTCTTGGTCGGAAAGAACAATAAACATGGACGCGATAAAGAAACTTGTGTTTTTGTGGTTAATGTTTAGCTATAGAAAGCAAGAAGCCGAGAACTGCTTTGTGCTTCAGCTGTTACGAACCAGATACGAGACGAACCCAAGTGCAACGACCAGGAGACAGATTCACAGAAAGGGGGTTTATTAAATTAAGTGTTGGGGTAGTCCCAACACTGTACAGGAATGGCAAACACACAGTATAACACAGGTTCTGCTAGGAAGCCCGGAACGGGCTGCTCCAAGCCGGAGCTGGGCTGGCAGGTCTGGAACGTTTCGTTCCAAGCCGGAACTGGACTGGACTGGAACTGGACCGGGAGGTCCACACTGGAATCGGGGTCTGGAACGGAATGTTCCAAACCGGAACTGGACTGGACTGGAACTGGACCGGGAGGTCCACACTGGAATCAGGGTCTGGAACGGATTTGTTCCAAACCGGAACTGGACTGGACTGGAACTGGACCGGGAGGTCCACACTGGAATCAGGGTCTGGAACGGATTTGTTCCAAACCGGAACTGGACTGGACTGGAACTGGACCGGGAGGTCCACACTGGAATCAGGGTCTGGAACGGATTTGCTCCAAACCGGAACTGGACTGGACTGGAACTGGACCGGGAGGTCCACACAGGGATCAGAGTCTGGAACGGATTGTTCCAAACCGGAACTGGACTGGACAGGTAGGTGCACGACTCACACCTGGACTGGACTGGAACTAGCTGGGGAGCGACTCACTACGGCAGGACAGGAACTGGACCGGAATGACTGCACCGGTACAGAACAAAACAAACAGGGGGGATTAGTGCAAGGGAAGGCACGGAAATGACCGGGAGGTTCTCACGAAGGTGCAGGGGTTGACAGGTAGGTGGTTGGTGAAGTACGGCAGGGCTGGGTAGTGTGGCGTAGCTGCGGTAGGTCCGGATGGAGCTGACTGGTCTCCAGAGCTCCCGGAACCGTAACCGAAGAACTTGGTGGCTTCTTCGGCCGGACAGGAACAACTGGAGGGTAGCCAGGTATAACGCCACCACGGAGCCTACTCGGGCTGGAGGTGGAGGTACCGCAACACACACAACGAACACGGGGAAACGAACACTGCCACGAATGAATGGGAGCTGGGTTAGATGGAGGAGAAGGGAAACAGGTTAGCTGCATGCACGACAGGAATTGACGAGGAGGTAAACTACCAGACTGTAGTTAGGAGCGGAACCAAAGCTGCAAGGGGAGAATATCCCACAACCAAGCGAGTAGTTCGTAGAACACGACCAGGGAAACAACGAGCATTAACACCGCGTGACGATAGTTAACGAACTGGCGCCGACTGGCAGCCAGCCGAAGGAATATATAGTGAGGTTAATGACAGAACTAAATAAGGAACAGGTGTGGAAAATAAACGGGAGTGATTACGAAACACCAGGTGAGGAAATGCATGCAACGAGGGGGGACGGAGTGAAAAGGCGGAAGTAAGACAAGACAACCAGACGAACAAGACAGGGAAGGAAACGCCTAGTCCGCAGCAGCGGGGAAAACACGGACAAAAGGATCCAACATGACACGGAGGGAAAACAGGAAAATACGGAAAACGAACAGGAAGGGAGCGGAACATTACATCAGCGGCAGAATGAAGAGGAGAGAATGCGCATCGGGTATATAGTTGACGTTTTAAATCACTTATTAGCTTAATTAACGTTATAATTGGCTAGCTATATCACTAACATTTGGTTAGATAGGCTTGTTAGCATAGCTGTGTGTGTGTGTGTGTGTGTGTGTGTGTGTGTGTGTGTGTGTGTGTGTGTGTGTGTGTGTGTGTGTGTGTGTGTGTGTGTGTGTGTGTGTGTGTGTGTGTGTGTGTCAGGGGCTCTCTACTTTATGTTCAAGTTATGTTATGTTTAGGGGTGCTCCGATCAGGACCTTTATTTTGGAATTCCTTGAAAGAAAGCTACCGGATATAATTTTCGTCAGGCTAGATTCACAATGGTCTGATAGCATTTCCTAATTTTATACCGTAAAAATGTCCATCAGTTTGTGCATTGAGCTTCTCCACAAAGTTCAAACCAGACATCTCTGACTGCAATAACTCAAAAATGGACTGCAGCATCCCGTCCCACTGCACACATCAAAAAAGCGCTCCTGAAGGGACAATAACAGACAAATCATTCTGAATGTTTTTAGACAGCCCAGAGAACACACTAGAATTCTCAATATGCTCCGCTAATGCTGTCATAGCGTGCTATCAAGTCCAGTTCCAACTCCCTGTAGCCGACTGCCTCTCCTCACTTTAGAATCAGAACATTTAACATTGTAGTTTGCTCTCTGCAAACGCGCTCCCTCGTTAATCAACTCGTTTCCAGTTTCCATACTTTACGCTATTTTTGCTGTCTCACAACGTCAAAACTCGGGAACTCGGGTATCATCCAAATTTCCCACTCGTATTTACGACTTCGAAGGGTCGTTCCAGTGCTCTTAACTCGTAAATACGGTGAATACGATATTTCCGAGGTGCACTGGAACGCAGCAATACTTATGACTTTGTATACTGCGAGGACTGCACGGCGCGCGCGCGCGTGTGTGTGTGTGTGTTTTGTTTTTTTTGCTGTTCAAAAGTAACCGAAAATAGAACCAATATGCCCTTAACTTTCACTTTCGTATTCACTGTTGAGATGCGATGCGCTGCCATCTGCGGTAAGATTGTGTTTAAATATTACCTATGTTGTATGCATGCTTATGGTATTTCACTTATAAAATGAATTTGATGACAGTTCCCAACTGATTTCATGTGACGTTTGCTCAGTAGGCGAGAAAGGGTTAGTTGCAAAAGAAATTACGCACCAAGGACAAAGCATATTACACGCCTCCGTTCTTATGTGCTGTCGTAGGTTTTAACAGATTCAACCGTGCATTTCAATATTAGGCTAGGCTACTTGGGGATTAGTGAAAACGAGACAAGGCAGACTATACAACATGAACACCTTCGACCTATGTAATTAATCGGAATAAAACGTCCATTCAAAGACTGGCAAGAATAAATACTTCAAGTGCAATTTCAGTTAACACATTATGGTTGTGGCAACCATAGAGCCTGCCCATTTTCAATACAACACCTTTTTTTAGTGCGTGTTTTATTTTTTATTTTATATGAAGATTTCTTCCCAGTAGCAACACGTGTTAAATACAATGGTATTGTGTTAGAAAATATTATGAATTGATGACTACTCTTGTATCGATATGCACGGTCATATATGACAGAATTTAGGCTATAGGTTCACGAATGAAACCCCCGGCACCGCGGCATGTTCACATTACGTGCAAGTTGCAACATTTTCATATAGCGATATTGGCCACTCTTGTTGTAAATTATTTTATTGCATCTGTGTATTTGTTTTTTATGGATATAGTGCCCTCCAAAATTATTGGCACCCTCAATTAATATGAACAAAAATGCTGGATAAAATTCACATTATTGTTTATCAAATGTTCTTCATGCTCAGCAACATGATTAAATGATTCCGATACAATTTCTCAAGAGAAAAAAAAATCTTTAACACAAAATTTTGATTCTGTAAAAGATGTGTGTCACAGTTATTGGCACCCAAGCACCCTCACTTTGAGTCTTCTGAGGTGGGAGAACACATACCATTCCTCCATGCGGAATCTCATCAAATCTGTCGGAGTCATTGGTCTTTGCTTGTGGACTCTTCTCTTCAGCTCATCCCACAGGTTTTCAATGGGATTTAGGCCAGTGGACTGGGCTAACTACAGTCTGAATGTGCAACTTTGCAGCTGATGTCTCGCGATGGAGGAGGTTGCAGAGGAGGCAGATGTCCTCGCAGTGGTGGCTGAAGTGCGCTCGCAGCTGGTCGAGGTCCTGTACAACAATCCAGACCAGAGACTTGAGTCTTTATTTCAACTGGCGGGACCTGGTGCTTCTGAGCGGCTTCGGGGCGTGACAGACAGGAGAGTACGCATTTCCAAGCTGGTGGATCGTTTCAGAAGCACACGGCCAGCTTGTGCCCAGTTCGTGCACATTGCATTAATGCAATGCGAACTGCCCCTGGACTTGGAATCCCGGCTACTTTCTGTGGCTGGTAAGATATGTTGCGCCTTCCCATATTGATGTGAAATACTGACTGTATATCTGAAATATAATGTAGCCTGGGATCTTTTAGCCCTAGAAATGTTTAGAAATGTCCCGATCTCCTGTATCATTTGAGCAAAGCAAAGAATGTACATTTAGATGTAATTACAGTGAGCACCATAATTCATTGGACAATGACACATTTTTTGTTATTTTGGTTCTGTACTCTAGCACTTTGAGTTTGAAAGGATACAATGACAATGAGGTTGAAGTGCAGACTGTCAGCTTTAATTTAAGGGCATTTTCATCCATATCGGATTAACCATTTATTAATTATAGAACCTTTTGTACATAGTCCCCCCCATTTTCAGGCATCAAAAATATTGGACAGTTTAACATAATGTAGAATAAAGTAATAATTTTTAATATTTGGTCTCAAGTCCTTTGTATGCCATGACTTCCTGATGTCTGTTACCCAACAATATCAAAAGACGCTTGATGTCTTATTTTCTGGTACTCCTACAAGCGATACTATAACCTTTCTGCATTTGAATGGATCTCTATGGGAATTGGGGGGTGGGACTACATTTAGCTGTAAATTACACTGGAACAGTATGGAACACATGGTTGGCTAAATGGCTCTATGTCATCAAGGGTCTGACGTATTAAACAAGGCTTAAACCATCACTCTGCTGCCGGATATGCAGTAGATATGGATGGATAACTTGAAGGGTTTCTTCTCCTGACTTATTTTTCCATAGAGTTCAATAGAAAAATTTGTCAGGAGAAACAACCCTTAAAGTGATCCATCCATATCTACAGCATATCTGGTAGCAGAGTGATGGTTTGAAGCTCGTTTGATACCTCAGACCCTTGATGACTTAGAGCCATTTCGTCAGCCATGCATTCCATACTGTTGCAGCATAATTTACAGCTAAATCTAATCCCACCCCCCAATTCCCATAGAGATCCATTCAAATGCAGAAAGGTTATAGTATCACTCGTAAGAGTACCAGAAAATAAGATATCAAGAGTCTTTTGATATTGTTGGGACACAGACATCAGGAAGTCATGGCATGCAAAGGATATGTGACCAAATGTTAAAAATGATTACTTTATTCTGCATTATGTTAAACTGTCCAATATTTTTTGATGCCTGAAAATGGGAGGTGGGGATTATGTACAAAAGGTTCTATAATTTCTAAATGGTTCATCCAATATGCATGAAAATACCCTCATATTAAAGCTGACAGTCTGCGCTTCAACCTCATTGTCATTGTATCCTTTCAAACTCAAAGTGCTATAGTACAGAACCGAAATAACAAAAAACATGTCACTGTCCAATGAATTATGGTGCTGTATATCATACAGATACAAATACAAATACATAATTAAATGGCAAAGCAATCCTTTTAAATGTGCACTTTCAATGGGGACTTACTATAAATCTATTAGCATGTCTTGATATCAAAGACAAGTCTTCAAATAGTTTGAGGGCCCTCAAGCTGAAATTCTTACATTCGGAAATCGAACTTGTTTTTCAAGCCAGTATTTTGCACAGAACAGGAGACACTGAGGTCCTGATCTGGGATTTCTTTGAAGAAATATGACATTAATAACTTCAGTCAGACCACATAAACCATTCAAGATAATTTAAGAACAACTTAAAAATATACTCTGCTACTTGTGTCACAAATGTACAAGTTGTGTGTGCGTGTGTGTGTGTGTGTGTGTAGTGTGTACTAATGAAACAAACTGGAGACAGTTTCAGACTATGGGGCCTGCGTCATGAAGAAAATAGCAGAACAATAGAGCAGGACAGTTTTGCTGTTTTGCACCTGGCCTAATCCTTTATAGAGACACGAAAATCAGTGGTCCTGAGGCTGCAGGTGGTATCTGTTTCAGGTTGTCATTCAGATGAGGAGACCCCAGGCCATGCTGATCCAGGTAAACCCCTCTACACCTGTGCATGGAACCGTATGGGAGCATGTTGGCTGCTGTCTGTTATGATACGCTTACACTTGGTTTCCTGTTGTGCACCATGCAGCTGCCTGGTTTTTGTTAAGTTTGGCTTCCTAGATGTGGTACTGTACAGCGGGGATGCTCAGATCTGGCCCTCAAGGCCAGTGGTACTGGTACCCGTTAATTGATCGATTCATGCCGCTGATTGGCGAGAGATTTAGCTCACCTGGTGTCCCAGGTTTAAATCAGTCCTGATTGGATGGGAAGAATGAAAAGCAGCAGCGCTACTGGCCTCAAGGGCCAGATTTGCGTATCCCTGCTGACAGAGGTGGAAATCCAGGGGACATAAAGACATAAATTAAAAGTCCTCCCCGGTATTTCGCTCCAATCACCTAGATTTGCTAATTAACATAATTCTTTGAGGAGGTAGAACTAATTTGTGAAATCAGCTGGCTGAGTCTATGGGTGGAAGAAACACATGGCGTTCATACCAATCAAATGACAGAGGAGAAGAGAACGGATAAAATAAGCGATTGGAATCCACACATGGTAGGACTTGTATTTTATGTCCCCTGGATTTCCACCTCTGCCTGCTGTACAGTATAGCTCACCTGACTTGTTAACCACATCAAAACAATGGTTGACAAATGAAATGTCATGAGTTGGTTCAGCAGATTTGTCTCCTTCATTCTGGAGTAAATAATTGACATGCTGAATTTGACATTACAGGTTAGTTCACACTGAACAAATTTATTTTCTGAAAACATTCTAAATACATCTTGTGGACTGATGACTTTTTGATCTGAACTGACCTTTGCACACTTCCTATAAACCACACATCCCTTTAAAAAAAAAAAAGCAATAATTTTCACCAATTAGTAAAAGCTAAAAAAGAGCGCAATGTGTGTGTGTGTATACAGAATGTGTGTGAAAAAGAGAGTGTGTGTGCCTGAGAAATACCAGGAGAAAAACATTTAGTTCACACACGCGCACACACACTCCTGTGTTCTCAGGGCTGCAGCAGGGTTTTTTGAGCTTGGGTGGCAGACCTCGCAACCAGCACAATTCTGTAAACATTGCTGATGGCACTAAGCTAAAATAACACGAAAGGGGATTGTGTACTTGAATTCTCTAATACTGCTATTCTGTCACCCGTGGAATACGTCGGTGCACATATTTGCCTTTTTAACAAATTATATCAGCGGCAGTACTAAGTGCCTGTGTGAGTGTGTCTGTGTTTCTTTTTCACAACAGCCTATCCCTCCCCCCTTTGGTAAACTGCCAAATATGGAAATGGAAAGCAAGGAGTGCTTTTTTTTCTTAATTTTTTTGAAAACGAAAGCGAAAGACGTTAACTTGTGATTCATTTCAGGCTCAGCATTGGGGGATAAGCCTGTCCATGCTATAAGATGGCTTTTTCTGAATGATGTCCAGACACAAACTGGTGGTGCGATGGTGCTTGAGGATGACTGACTATTGTTTTGTCGGAATGGTTTCCCTCTGTAATCTTTCCATAATATTGTCTGCACAGAGTGCATCATCGACCGGCCAGAGGAGCACATTCTCCAGCACTCTGGCAAAAGGCTGAGAAGAGGTAAAAATGGCCGAAAGGGCACAAAGTACAGCACAACCCTTATGGAAATGTAATATACTGCAGTATATTTTAAATATATTGTGAAGATAACTTTGATATGAAAAAAGAGAAAACCAGGATGAAAATATACAATGCAAAGCTCCAATGTTCAGCCCGCACACTCAAACGAGAAAAGTTTAAAGACCGTCCTTCAGAGGCAAAAAACGTTTTGATGCAAAAAAGTTTATTAATAAAAATAGAACGAATGACGCACGTTTTGGTGTATCTTCGTCAGATTCGTTCGTAACTTTGATATATTTACAGTATACTGCAGTGTATTCTTTTTCCATAAAGGAACCCATCTCTGCTCTCGTCACTGCCTGCTCTTAGGGGGAAACAAAAATATACTATTTTATTTGTTGCTTAATGTATTTGTTCTCAGCTTAAGAATAATTCATCTATCTGTATCTGTTTGAGCTCTCTATTTTGAGCTTGTCTAATTTCTACCCTAATTTGGAATGTCCAAATAGTTGCCTGCAAGCCGCATTCATGCTGCCTCCCCTGATGCCGATTTGGGGGATGTGTAGACATTTGCGGTTCTCCCCTCGAAACAAGTAGTGCCCGCAGCCTGATTCTTCTCACCCGGCAGCCCACAGCCAAGCTCGCACAGAGCTGAGCTGGAGGAGGATATTTCACATATGGCTTCAGCAAGCAGTCCTCAGGTGCCCGACCGACCAGAGGGGTTGCTAGGGAGTGGTTAAACAGGGACCCGTAATCGACTGGACCCTCCCATCCATAGGCGACGCAGTATGGGCTACCAGCCATAGTCGACACCGGCATGTAATGGCTACCACAGTCCTCAGACTTTAAAGTTATTGAAAATCTATCTCAACCATCCAGTGTATGCAACTAAGAATATTTCTGAGCTAGAAGAGTTCTGCAAGGAAGAGTGAGAAAAAAAATTAGGAGTATGAAAAGTAAGACTTGGGGGGAAAAAGATAAGATAAAGATAAATTGTAGCAATTTGACCAGGACCTTTGCATACAACCCTATCTTTATGGGATGTAATTATGTATGTATCTATTTATGTCTGTGTGTCTGTATTTTTCAATGCATTCAGACTATTTGGGAAGCTACAGCACTGCAGTGAAGACCACGCTGCTGCAGAAGTATGAGAGGGTGACCCAGGGTGTGGCCAGGGAGGTGCGTCTGGACAGGACCAGGGTCAGCCTACAGCACAGGACCCTGTCCAGGCAGAGGGAGAAGGCGCTGTCTGTGCCTCAGGACACCGAGGACAGTTCCATGGAGGATGTGGTGACGGTGAAGTCCCTCCTTAGGTCCCTCTCCGGGTCTCCACTCACTGTGCTGCTGGGACCTGCTGGATCAGGGAAGACTGTCCTCATGCACTGCGTGGGCCAGCAATGGGCCCTTGGGGAACTCCCGGACTTCCACCTCCTTTTCCTGCTGGAGTTCCGTCAGCTCAACCTGGTCACTCGGGAGATGTCGCTGATGGAGCTGCTCTTCCACTTCTTCCCTCGGTCTGATTACTCCAGCCACGCCCACAGAGAGGAGGAGGAGGAGGCAGGTGAGGCCGTGCTGGCCTACATGCAGGCTAACCCAGAGAAGATCTGCGTGATCTTTGACGGTTACGATGAGTTCCGCTCCAAGTTCACCCGCTGGGAGCCTGACGCCAGCTGGGACCCGCAGCGCACACTGTCGGTGTTGGAGCTTTTCTCTGGGCTGTGCAGTGGAAGGATCCTCCCCGGCTGCTCTGTGCTGTTGACCTGCAGGCCCCGGAACACAGTGGACCTTCCGGACAGTACCATGGAGGGCGAGCTGCTGGGGTTCGACCGACAGCAGGTCAAGGAGTACGCCGAGCAGTACTTCCAGGGCAAAGGCCACAAGGAGGACTTGGTGCGCCACCTGCTGGCCAGTCGTCACATCCTCACCATGTGCTACTTGCCGGCACTCTGCCACCTGTGTTGCATCTGCCTTGACCACCTCTTTTCTCAGGGGCCACACCCTCCCCCCCAGCTGCCTGCCACCGTTACTCAGGTCTACCTCCAGATCCTCACCGCCTTCATCAGCAAGTTACCAGGAGGCAGGGCAGAGGGCAGTGCCAAACGCCCGCTACAGAGGTATCAGGCAGAGCTAAAAGGGGTGTGCAAGCTAGCCATGGAGGGGCTGGATGGCAGCAGTATTGTATTCTGCACCCAGAGGGTCCCAACAGACCTGCTGGACTTTGCCACTAGGGCGGGGCTCCTGTCCCAGTTCGAGCTAACGTATGACGACAGGTCCCGGGGGGCGGGGTGTGCTTTTTCCCACCTGGCCATGCAGGAGTTCCTGGGCGCGCTGCACCTCATGACCAGCCAGGGCATAGAAGAGCCTCAACTCAGACGCAAACTCAACCTGAAGTCCCGCTGGACGGCCCGCACCGATCCCAAGACTGTCTTCACAGACTCCCTCCACCTGTATGTGTGCGGGCTGGCGGCTCCCGCCTGCACCCCTTACCTGGTCCAGCTCATGGGGGGTGGGGACGGGGCAAGTGGGCGGGCGCAGAAGCGCCAGGGCGCAGTGCTGAAGATCCTTCAGAGCTTCGCGGGGTACCACCACCTGTCGGGGCCCAAGCTGGTGGAGCTGTGCTGCTGCGCCCTCGAGACGCAGGACTCCTCCCTGGCCAGGGTGGTGGCGGCCAGGCCCGGCTTTGAGCTACGAAAGATCCGCCTGGCCCCTCCTGACGTGGACGCCCTGGCCTTCGTGGTGGCAGCCGCGACGGCGCCCGTGGGCCTGGACTTCGGTGGCTGCTCCATGGAGACAGAGTGCCTGCAGGCCCTATCCATCTGCCGGAGCATCGATTACCTCATGTGAGTTAGTCAGTCAATGAGGGGTTCAGTGAATCACTCAGTTAGTGATGCACTCAGTCAGCATATCTCTCTCTCACTCAGTCACTCAATTATTCCCTCACTCCATCAATAAAGTAATTTGTGTTTTGTATTTGAATAATATGTTCAAATGTATGAACTATGTTCCTGTTTAATGATGAAGTTTTGAATTTTGCATTTAGAGTTTTGAAGGTTGAGCACACATTTGTAAAATTTGTGCCAAAGTGACTGAAAAAAAAAGAAGCAACGCTTTATTACAACATCAAAAACAAATCGAAAGTGTCCTCTGGATTTATAAGAAAAGGAAACTTAGCTCATGCAAGCTGGCAAAAGTCCTGAAAAAGGTGTTTTGCTGGTAAATTTCCAAGGGAGTAAGTCTGGTGTAACATTTTTAAGCACGCAGAATGTGAAAGAGGATGTCCATTTGTTCACCTGTCTTTGTGCCTATGATTCCTGTGTGTATTTTTTTCTCTTGTTGTATGTGATCTCAGTTTTCGTAGCAGGACGTTTGGTGATGCGTTTGCAGAAGTGCTTTCTGGCATCCTTCCCAGACTACCTGTCCTGAGAAGGCTTGAGTGAGTGTCACATTACGAACACCTTCACTTTGTTCAGTCTGTACCTCTCTCTAAACTGTCCTGTTCCTCTGTGTTCCTCACTATGTCATTCCCCTGTCTGCAGTCTCTTGCACATGAACAGAAAGGGAGCATATTCCTTCATGATACTGACCTCAGTTCACTTCTGAATTTATTAGTGTGTGTGTGTGTGTGTGTGTGTGTGTGTGTGTGTGTGTGTGTATGCGTGTAGTATGTATAACAATTTGTTGTTAACCCCTAGATTGATATGTGGAAGTCTGACAGAGGTTGGAGCTGCTACATTGGCCAGGGCTCTGGAGAGCTGCCCAGAGATCACTGACCTCAAGTATGGGACGATTCAAATATCATAAACAATGATAAGAATTATTAATAATAATGTTAATAATTAATCATTGTAAAATGTTAATGATAACAACAATCATACTTATCATCATACAACAATAATACTATTATTATTATTATTATTATTATCATCATTGTTCCTGGATTGTCACAGTATCTATTGGCGTAAGTTCTAGCCAGGCCCTTAAGCCCAGGAACAGTTTAGCCTGTGGCTAACTGTGGCTCTCTAGCCCTGGCACAGAGTTGAGTCGCCCAGATTTGGCAGGATGCTCATACAGTCATGTGGTCTCTCTCTAACAGCCTCAGCGATAATCATCTGCGAGATGGAGGCCTCAGTAAAGTGGCAGATGTGTTCCCCAAGCTGACGTCCCTTCGCTCAGTCTTGTGAGTATGCGACTTTCTGTCAACCCGGGACTTCCTCAGCTATGACGTCCTGTGGTTAAACACGCTTGCAATAAGCTGGAGGGAATCGGGTGGGTGTGATATACATTAATGACAATCAGCAACTGTCATATTGAATTATTCATACACTTATAAAAGGGATCACTGTGATCATGATCTTTATATAATGTGGAAGACCATGGAGAGACTGTGTGTGTGTGTGTGTGTCTGTCTGTGTATTTGTGTGTGTATGTATGTGGTGTGCATGCAAACGTGTGTATGTGTGCATATGTACACACATTTATGCATGTGCATTATGCATACACAATCCAGATATATGCAAGTTCTTGGCGTGTGGCATAGAGTCAAAATGTCGCATTAGGAAATACAGAATGAAGACTAACACACTTACCTATGTTCCACTGATGCCTGCGTTGTGTTCACTCGCAGATTGGGGAAGAACAGTTGCAGTCTGGATGGAATCCTCACGCTTCTGGAGAAAATGGCAGATTATCCCAGCATTCAGGCCATACACATTGAGTGAGTCAGGACCACCCTACGTCCTGTTTACTTCCTGTCTACATTATATGACTTACTTAACTAAAAAAGCTACTTTCATAAATGACTGCAAGCAAGTGTTAATATCATCACCTCAGAAATTATTAGGCATTTAGACTTAGAATGCCAAACAGTTAACATACAGCAATGGTTAGCCAAACAGATAACATACAGCAATGGTTAAATTAAATTATTGTTTCCAAAACTGATTGAGTGTATGTGACTTGTCTGTCTGGACTTTGACCTGTTGAATCGTGGGGGCTACAGCAACCATCAGCAGAATTTTAAAACTTGCTATTTGCACTGAACAAACTGTTCTTCTCAATGTTGTAGAATCATCTTGTCGGCTCATGACTTTTTGACCTGAACCCTCGGCCAGAGAGACTATTAGAAACCTTTTTTCAAATACTTAGCCTACAATATACTTTCAAAATTACAAAAGTAGTTTACAAAGTAGTTACAAAATAATTGTTTTGTTTTTCTTTTAGTGGCCAGAAGGAAATGAGTGAAATCAAAGTGTTATTTTCTCAGAGATCAGAGTCATTAAGGTGAGCATTTCATGTCTTATGAAAAGCAGTGGAGAAGAGGAGCCTGAATTCTGCTTCTCCTCAATCCAGCTGAATCTCAGATCATCCAGCATAACTGTTGTTATTTACAGCTGTGTAGACTAAAACTAGCTCGGTCAATTGCAGTGTGGTTAGCTGGTTTCAACCCCCCCCCCCCCCCCTAGGTTTAAACCACTAGACCACAGACCTTCATTACAACTGGAACAGCTAATCCTTATTTCACAGAATTGGATAGTTATTCCAGTTGTAATGCAGTTCTATGGTCTAGTGGTGTGACCGGCAGTGTATCCCTTATTGGGATTAATTTATTGCTTTGCTCACTGTATATAACTATTCTATTGCCAGGTATCAGCAGTAAGAGCTACTTAAATTTAGCAGTAAGAATAAGATACTTACCCCTCTCTCTCTCTCTCTGCCTCTCTCACTAACATTATCTCTCTCTTTCTTGCTATCTCTACCTCTCTATCAGCTAGGTCAGTTTACCAAGATGGTCTATCTACCTCTCTCTTGCTCATCCCCCTCTCTTCCTCTGTCTGAAATTGAAGATGTTTTATTGGCCTGACATATTTGAATATACTAAAGCTTTACAGACGCAACCATTGACAGCCCTCTTCTCTCTGTCACAGTGCTCCAGCATTTGGCAGTGGTTCAAACCCTACTGGACGCACTGTCAGGTAGGTGACACAGCTGCTGGTGCCTGGGACTTTGTTGCAAATTGCTGTCTCATGCGAGATGGTGATTATGTTAAACTCTGCCCCTAGGATGTCTTTGTGTGAAGAGAAGTGAAACTTATAAAAAGAAAAAAAATAATTTACCCGTAGGCTTTACCCGTGCTGCTCTGAATCAGTTTAACTGGCTTTCTCCCAGGCCTACCAAATCCTTGTGTGTCTTACCAGAACACAAATTGTGTTTTTAAAATGTCATTTTGTTCAATCCCTCAGGCTTCTGAACTGCAGCTTTACAGCTGAAAAGATGAATCAGCTTTGTCAGATCCTAGCAAGATGTCCTGGCCTCTCTGCTGTTGAGTAAGTTTAACAAGAAAAACAAAATGGTGGCATTTCTTTTCCTTTTTTTATTCCTATGACAACCCCCGCCCTAGCTCCAGGGGTCTACTTAGTTGTACTACTATGACATGGCCATTTTTAGAGTGACTGACAATTTGGTATAAGATACTTAAGAAAAAGAAATCTCAAGTGGAGATAGTGTCCTTATCTTCACCATTTCCTTACCGATGTCACACCCTCCCACCCCACTCCAGAAATACCAGCCCCTGCCTTTCCCTCTTTCCTGTCCCTCCAGTTCCTCCCTCCACTAAATGTATTTTTTTCCATGTGACGTCAGTCTGTCAGGAGGCAAGTGGGAGAATGACACTGTCCAGGTCCTCGTTGGCTCTCTGCAGACTCTGACCATCTCTGGAGAGATTGTGTAAGAGGAAAAACATCAATATAATATATTCTTACGAATAAGAATGCGAATATCAGCACATTTATTTGTTTAACAATAGCAGTCAAAATATGTACATAAAGTCAACTCCCAATAATTACAATTTCACAGGACATGCACTTAACAAGAGCAAGTGCTGAACTGGAGGAAGTTAAGGAAGTGGGAATACCAACAGTGTACTATTCAGTAACCCAGAATTGTAATCACATTTATAGAAAGTTGACAGTAAATCTCACTGGATAGATAACCCCTAATGGTAATACTGGAAATAGATTGAAATGTATAAATTATTGCAGCTCACATATTGCAGTACATATTTTTAAATACACAGTCGTGTACTATGTTTATATTATGGATGTTTTCTCGTGTGAACCCTTTCACAGCACAGTGTCGTTCTCCTCAGGCTGAATGGAAGCGCGGTGTCGCCGGACGGGCTGGAGATTCTGACTCGGTCTCTGGCCGTGTGTCCCGACGTGAGCGAGGTGGATGTCAGGTGCGCCAACGTCAGAGCTTTCCGGAAGAATCCACACATCCGTTTTTCTTTGATTCGTTTATTTTTATTCTACAAGTAAAAAAGAATTGGCATGAAAACTAACCAAACCAGCAGCCGTGTGTCATAGTAATGAGCTTGTAACTGCACATTACTAGGTTTAATACCTAGATGGGGTCACTGCCATTGTACTGTACTATTTAAGTAAGGTACTTACCCAGGATTGTTCTTTTGTAAGAAGTCAGCTATATTAATGCGCGGTATGTAAAAAAGTAAATGAATAAAAATCCAGGATGCATCAGTTTAATAAGCCTGTACAAGTATGGGCAGTATTTGAAATACATATGTACACAGCTGTGGGAATATACAGTATTTACCATTACATTTTCATGTATTTACATGTATTTTCATGTGTTTGAAATGCATATTTGCATGTATGTGTTCCGTATGTAATACAGGTTGCTCGACTTTTTTGTATGTCTGTGCCATATGCAAAGAAACCTGCATTCCCATCACTTTATTGCAGTTTTTAAGTCAGAAAGGACCGCAGACTCTCTTCTCTCCTTTAAAAATATAAAAATGAAGAGCGGCCGATAAACACGCGATCACATGCAGTATATCAGATGCACACAAATCCGATTTGATCGCAACATGAAGGATACGAGCGTTAACAGGTCGTGTAAACTCTCTGTGTGTTCGATAGGTATGCTTTAGTGTAGCCTACATTATTGGCCCATCCTTTCCGTTTATGAGCCTGTGCAGTGTGGGCTGCGTGCCTCATTTTACCAGCACATAACAGGTTAAATTCTTAGATACATATAAGGAAACAATTGGAAGCTGCATCTATTGGAGAAAAAAAACTCACTGTTGGCACACTGCTTGCTATGTTGCAGTAAGACTGCTGTAACGATATTGTCTATTCTTGCGCAAGTTGGCTTGTGCTGACTCATTTTAGCACTTGCATCTGTAAGACGTGAGTGTCGTCATGCTGGCTTTGTGGTGGGAGACGGTTTCCTCTCTGAGGCAGATAGCTGAAGCTCTGAAACAGTGCTGTGGCATCAGGGCCATCTCTGTTTCTGTGCATTAGGATATTGTTCCATCCTCTTTGTTTCCGTGACGTTTGACTCTTTGTGTCTAATAATAATAATGATAATACATTTTATTTGGGGGCGCCTTTCATGACACCCAAGGACACCTTACAGGGCATAAAACAAGACAGTCAAATTAAAAACAGTGGACTTGGCAAAATGCCAGCAAAGTTAAAACAAAACAAACAACAGGAAGTATAATGCAGTAATACAGAGGGTACAGTTAAAGTGAATATGCCAGTTTGATCAGGTGGGTTTTGAGTTGGGTTTTGAATGTTGTTATGGAGTCAGACTGTCGGATGTGTGTTGGCAGGGAGTTCCAAAGCCTGGGTTCTGTATTGTCCTTGGCTCTGTATGTGTCTCCTTGATGTGGAAAGAACTTTTAATACATGTAAATGCACACAAACATACTTGCATGCACACACACAACCACTCTCTCTCTCTCACACACACACACACACACACACATTATATTATATATCACAGTAATGTATGAATGAAAGCTCTTCAGGCTGATGTCTGTGGCCTGTGGCATTGACACAGGGGCGTAGCCATAATTTCAGAAGTGAGGGGGACAGATTGTTCAGGAGTAAGATGATTTTTATTGAATGATTTATTGAAAGATCCTCTGCCATTCGATTTTCACAAACATAAATCAGATTGCAGATTGGCTGGAGTTGGTGCTGGTGTGTCAGCACGTGCCTTTTTTCGGGTTATTAAAACTATCTACTTTAACAATGTGAGTTGTCACAAAATTAGCGCTGAATTTTGGAATAAAGTGCGGGGGACAGAGGGGACAGATACGGGAACTGCATGGGACGTGTCCCACGCGTACCCCGTGTCCGCTACGCCCCTGCATTGACATGAAAAGATTGAGGATGATGAGGCAGCCGCAGGGGATTGTCAGGCTTCTCATAGCTGTGTCTCTTTATCTGCCTCAGGCTAAAGGAGCCAACAAAGGTATCTGTTCTGTTTTCACCAGCGACACAGAAACACACTCCTGGGTAAGAGCTTGTCTCCCAAATTGATTTTATTATTGGTGGAGTATTATTAACAACATCCACAGCAATAAAATAATAATTCTAGTAATAATACTACTACTATGACTAATAACGACAATAATAATGATAATAATAATTACAACAACAATAATTGAAAGTCAATTTAAACCAAGGCTAATTAAATACATATGGACTGTGCATTATCTCAGATTGAATTATATACTGTATGTCAGTTTGGTTAGCGGTCATCTAATACTTATCCATACTGTTCTGTGCTTCTTCCTTTCTGTAGTAAGACGACAGTTAAGAAAATTGAAAAAAGACTTCGGTACGTCCTCGTTATACTGTACAGTTCATTATTACTAATGATGAGAACAGGGACTATGATGATGATGATGATGAGTGTGCTGACTGTGCTCCCCTCCTCCAATGATGCTTTTCAGCCTTGTATCCTGTGGTCTCCGCCCCCCTGACCTGACCAGCTTGTGTGAGACCCTGAGGGACTGCATTGCACTGACTCTATTGGAGTGAGTATGGTAAACATACTCCAGCACTGTACACTAACCTCCAACAGAGGTCCAACAGAGGCCTGGAATTAAACCAAATCTCAATGATACGTATTCATATTTGTCCTTCTTTCATCCCTTCCTCCCTCTCTCTTGCACCGCAGTGTGTCCGGCAACGCACTGGGGAACAAGGGGCTGAAGAAACTAGTAGATTTGCTGCCACAACTGAGCGCGATCCAGGAAATAAAGTAAGAGGTTGCCGTGACTACTGCTGGGGAGGTGCCACTTGCTGTATATCCCAGGGAATGAGATTGCCTGAGATACTTGTCCATTGATTTGACCCCTCCCCCCATTAAAATAAAAAATTAAAATTAAAATTAAAAAAAGATAAAGGGAGCCACATCTGTGGCATAACTGTACCTTGTTATTTTGTGTGGTCCAGGTGTCAGCCTTTAGGTCCAGCAATATGACAGGCCAAGAAGACTATGTCGTACATTGCGTAGGCAGTGCTTGCGCTTTATCCTTTTGTTGATATTTCACGGCACTTTTTTGTGCTTCCCTCGCGCGGATTTCTATTTTTATTGGCGGAGGTTGTTTGTTCACAGTCTGGATAATTGTAACTGAATATAACTTTGAGAAAGTGTGCTGCTATGTTTGTCACCTGTGTGTCCCTGTAGTGTCAGTGAGAATGCAGTGACCATGGAGGGGGTACTCGTCCTGGCTGGCACCCTTTGTACGTTTAGACGATTACAGAAGGTGGAGATTAGGTATGTATGCATGCACAATTACACACATACCACACACACACATATGGACACACAAGCATACTAGGGCTGTCAAAATGAATTTCACAACTCAAATATAATTTGAATGTCAAAAAAATGGTTTCAATTGAATGGAAAAATTTGCTTTCGAAAGTGTAAGCAATGTCATTCCTTGTAAATGTATTGCTAGGAATGTAACCCAGTTGGATACAGGTTTTGTGAATGCTTATACTTTCTCTTTTAATCAGTCATGGAGGTAAGAAGAGTCTGGTGATGAGGTTTCACTCCAGTGGAAGGTAATGTGAACGTTGACTTTGACGTCAACGTGAATGTTGAGTGTTGTACATGCAACACTCCGTTCAGTGAATAGAGTCAGCAGGACATAAATCTCATGATGTTTCATTCAATTGCTGTCCTATCAGGAGACAGTCCGAGGAGGGGCAAGAGGTCACACACCAACAGGAGAATGGGATACACCTGTGTAAGAAATTCAGGTACCACATCTGCATATTAAACAGAGAGAAGACACCGGCACTTCTCTCTAGATTTAACCTTTTGTTGTCACTATGGAGAGGGGGGAAACTGTTTTCATTGGTAGTTTGAGGGTTCATTCATTCTCAATCTCTCAACAGCATACAATTAACAAAAATCTGACTATATTATTATTATTATTATTATTATTATTATTAGTATTAATACTATGAGTGATAATAATAATAATAATAATCATCATCATCTTAACAGTGAACTTTATTAATGTGTTCTTGAATATACAGTAGTTCTCAAATTATCTTCCAGATAAAAAAGGAGTAAAAACTAGGGATTAAGCAGAAATAAAATATGTAAAGATAAATTAGGGAATTCAGAACAACCACCTAAACCACATAAATGAAAGATTAAAACTAAGATACAGGAGTAATAAAAGTTTTACCCAACTAACCACAACTCTACAATGTGTGCTTTTAAAATGAATTTAAGAATGGTGATATTCTCATGCTTTCAGGCAATGCATTCCATAGCTTACATGTAACTGGTATGATGTCTCATTGACTGTGATTCCTTTGGCTGTGATTTTTAAAAGAATTTATCTGGGAGGTAATCTTTGACAATTGTTTTGTTAAGTGCATAGTATGAAATTAATTCTGATCCGTTAATCAGCTGACACGCAACATGGTAAAGTGCTACTGCAAAGACAGTATTGTAAGATAACGGCAGTGTAGCATAATGGTTAAGGAACTGGCCTTGTAACCAAAAGGTTGCAGGGTCGATTCCCAGGTAGGACACTGCCTTTGTACCCTTGAGCAAGGTACTTAACCTGAATTGCTTCAGTATATATCCAGCGGTATAAATGGATAATATGTAAAAAATGCTAAAAAGTTGTGTAAGTCGCTCTGGATAAGAGCGTCTGCTAAACGCCTGTAATGTAATAACAATATTTATTTGTCATACAGTTAAACTCAAATGCAGTTTATTTTTTTTTAAGTATAGAAGTGTGCCTTTTTCATTGAGTATATGGATTATAATTCATTGCTATCTGAGTCCTCCTTATTTTAACATATAAATCTGCCATAACTGTCACAGAGCAGATCCAGACTGAAGGCCAGTCTGGTTTGCTCTGACAGCATGAACCAGCCCAGCTTCCCATACATGGAGGTAATGAAGCGTCTCTGTGTTGCAGTCTCACCCACAGCGATATACAACCTTACGGAATGAACAGGCTCTGTGGGAAACTGTCGCAGTGTCCGGGACTACTGGAGCTCAAGTGAGTTTTCCAGCAGGCCTAGTCTTGACGGTGTGAGGTGTGTGAGCCTAGGGCGGACAGACTGAGAATAACATTGCACTGTGTTAACAGAGGGCGGCCCTTTTAGGTAAATCATGTCTGTTCTCAGATCCTAAATGGCCAGATCTCAAGAGCCACGTATTGTAGCACCAATAGGCCATACTAGTTGTTTTCCAGCTTAGACAATGGACAGTTTGCCGAATTGTGATATATGTGACGCATGCCTCTTCTTGCTATTCAATCGCTCCCCAGTGTCTCATAATTAATGTTTGAATTTCCATCTTCTCCTTAAATCGCTGTTGATGTCGTTGTTTGGGTAATATTGCTTAAGTCGCAATAATTGGTTACAAAATTGATGGAGTTTCATTGCTCTTGACTGCACAGCTTTCACTAGGCGTATAGTGGAGAGGTTTAAGCCTAGCACACGAGGTTAGGTGATGTGAGGTTACAGTGTGACCCCACGTTCACGGTATAGGCAGATTAAAATATGTTTTGATGCTATTATAAGGGTCTTATGGTTGGCCTTTGCTTTTCTCTGCAGCTTATCCCACAGCTCCCTGAGTGATCCATCCATCGAGAAGCTCCTGCAGCGCCTGCCAGGCATGGCTGCTCTGCAGCTGCTGGAGTGAGGCCTCTCACACTGATCTCTAACATCACTTATACTGATCTTGTGATTCCGGTGATATTGATACCAGATATCCCTTTCACTAACTCCTGATATCACTGATACTGATCCTATGAGATAATAAAATAATATACCCTAATGTCATAGTACTGATCCCTGATATCAATGAGACTGATCTCTTCTATCCTTGACATTAACTCCTGATATCATTAATATTGATTATTGGACACCTAATATCACTGATACTGATACAATAATATCACTTGTAGTAATTTCACCATTTATCTTTCTGTAGAAATACTAATAGGTCTGACTGTCTTATCTCTTTTGCTCAGATTAAATCATGTCCAGATGTCTACAGAGGGTGCCTTGCTATTGGTCAAATCACTGATTGACTGTCAACGTGTCAGGGCAGTGGAACTCCGGTACAGTAGCAAACCGTCTTGCTAAAGAACTCACTTTCCCATAAGTACTTTGATCTGTGTTACAGGCTACCCTACCCTCACCTCTCTACTGTTTTTTTAAATGTTGTGTTACATCATGCCTGCACATGCTACTACAGATTTTGAAAGCTGCGAATGACATTATACCATAATTGCTAATTTTCAAAAATGATGGGCTAAATTTTCTCTTCCTTCGAATGCATTTTCCCAGGCCGCAGGGAGAAGCTTGCATCAGGTTTCTCCAAATAAAAGCGGAACAGGTGACATGCAAGTGAGTGATTGTTCAGTATAGCTAGCAAGCTAGCTGTTTTCTTCTTCTGTTTTTTTCTTCCTCTACACTTTTTTTGAGACTCCTTTGCCCATCACATTATAATGACTTCTTAAGCTGTGATCTCATCAATCTGTTCCCCCAACACTCTGTTGTGTTCAAACTGTGGTTCCTCTGACACTGTGACCTGGTCAAACTTTGGACCCCCCCCCCCCTATCATATGTGATCAGTTTGAACTGTGGTTCCCCCTAATACTGTGACCTGGTAAGACTGCCACTCCCTGGCCTGTTCAACTTGCGGTCCCCTCCCGCACTGGGATGAGGTCGTACTGTGGGTCTTCTGACTCCTGCTCTTTGTGACACCCCCCCCCCCCCCCCCCCAGACTGACGCAGTACCAGCTGACTTGTGGAAACGTGGAGAAGCTGTCCAGAATCCTGCAGCAGTGCCCCCGGATCTCAGACTTGGAGTAAGTGCCCCCCCCCACCCCACATGTGTGTTAAAGCTTCCTCCAGCTACCACCACATGCGTGTCAAGACTACATCAGCTACACATGCTACAAACACATGTAAAGAAGGGTTCCAATAAAAAAATTATAATAATCAGCCAGCGATTTTTTTGAATCTGAATTTTTTTTCACTGGAAATTGCTCACTGTGGACTATTGCTGACGGCTGCTGTGGTACGTGAGATTCAACGCGTCAAATTTTTCAGTCCAGAGTTAACAAGATTTGTCCACCACAACTTGCTCTAAGAGAAACCGTCTTTTAATTTGCTAACCGTCAATTACATGCAGTCTGTGTTGTCTTTACTCTGTTACGTTTTATGTTCATTCATGTCTTGTTCTGAGGGTGCAGCTTTGATTTGAGCTGGGCTTTATAGTTCTCACTCTGCACTACAATTCTTTCTCTCTCTCTCTCTCTTTCTCTTTAACACACATGTCAGGTGGCCTCTCTTGTCATCCCTATCAGTGGGTGGATGCTGATGTTTTTGGAATGTGGTTCATCATTACAGTAACACTTGGACATATTTTGTGGCATCGTGATTGACAGCTTCCTGTTTATTTTTGCATTTGTGTGTCTCCCAGCTTCTTTCCTTGATGCTGTCATCTGACCTCATTTTTTCGTTCAGTCTGTCTGGTAACCTGCTGAGAGATGAAGGCGTGCAATCCTTTGTGGAGTTCTTACCCAAGCTCCGGATCTCCAACTCTGTGAGGTAAGCAGCCTTTCCACAGAGCATGATCCCAGTCATTTCTGTTGATGACACGTTGCTCTTGTGTCTCCTACGTGCTGAAGCACGAAACTCTATTGCAGCTATTTACAGCATTGAACTTAGGTTGTGAAAGTGTTAAGTAGCATGATAGCCACATTTGTACAGTTTTTTTAACCACCACTGACCTCCCCCAGACCACAAGAAGCTCTGTATGGTCTTTCTTCATACTTCCTTCCACCGAAAAACATTTTAAAGATGTGTTTGTGATCTGGCAAAATGTCATGCAGACAATATTTTTCCACAGCCTAAAGAATTTAGAAAATGTATTTGACTCACTCAGGTTTTATTCAGGTGGGGTCTGATTTTTTCTCCACAGACTGAATGACAACAAACTGACTCAGACTGGGGCTCTCTACTTGGTGAACTCCATATCTGTATGCAAGCGTGTCATGGCAGTGGAAGTCAGGTGAGGCCTTCACCTGCCAATCAATAACACATAACCTAGGCAGCATGACTGTAGCTCACTGTCTCTCGCCTAAGAGCCACTCTCTTCATAGTCTCGGAACGGTCAGTTCTCAAGAGATCTCAACACAATCTTGCCGTATTGTATAGATTAGAGGTAGGTTATGCCAAGGAATGTGCCAAGTCTGCCAACTTAGACTTTGGTCAACCCCCCCCCTGTTAGCCTGCACCGTCCTTAACTGAACTCTGCCTTCACTGAGTTCATGCTATTTGTATAGAAAATATGGGGTTATGTCTTCATACTTTGCAGGTTCATGGCTTTGAACTGCACTGGTTGTGAGGTATCGTTCTCGGAGACCCAAACGCAGACCAGGTTGTAGCAAAAAGGAACGTTTATTTCAGTCCAGATCAAAAGCCAGGCAATCAGATGCAGAGACAGTGCCAAATCAAAAGGCAGGAAAATAGTCACAGAGTCCAAAGATAAAAAACCGGGAAATCACAGGCAGAGTTGCAAAAACGGCATGCAGAGGCAAAGTCACAAAACAATCAAAAAGTCAAAACCACAAAGTAACACAAGCAAACAAACAGAATCGAAAGGCAAACTCGAAGTCGGAAAACGAAAGGGTGTCTCGATAAATCACTGGCTTAACAATCACCGGCTCAGGAAATACGACCAATGTTCTGACAAGGAACAGACTGAAGCGCAGGGCTAAAATACACAGGGAGTGACGAGATACAATGGGAATCAGGTGTGTGGAAACGGGGAAGGGAAATGACAAACAGGTGAGCGTAATGAAACAATGAGGGAAGCTGATAATACACTAACAAGGTAACACGTAATACGCGGACCGGATACACACATAACACATAGACTTGAACATGAACTGGGTAGTAAAAGACAAGTGCATACAATTAGAGAAGGGAAAGCGGAAACAAGAGTCAGTAAAAGAGAAAATCAAAGAAAGATGACCAGCGATAGAACAGGTAGAAAGAGAGACAGCTGCAGATAGAAACTAAGATTACGTTAATAAGTTAGTTAATTAGTACAAAACCTAAATCTAAGCTATTAGTAGTAGTTATTTAAGTAGTATAATATACAATGAGATAATTAGTTAAGAAGGAAGTGCATGACAGAGGAAATACAGAGAAAAACTGCAATCACAAAAGGCTCCTGAAAACTGTGACGAAGACAGGGGAGTGACGGCAATGAAAACACAGAACAGTGAAACCATAAATATAAATATACAGACAAACAAAAAATATACAGAATCCTGACACTGGGCTGAAAACTGTAAGACCTCTCTGTTTTACAGTCTACTATTTTTGTCTTGTAGCCTAGGGTTGGAGATGAAGTCTCTCATTCAGTTCATGCAGGATGATGACAGTGGCAAAGCACTCAGGTAAGGTCAGGGAACCCCCCTCTTGAGGAGAAATATCTAATATTTAAATGACTCCCTTCTTACCTGAATTGTGTATGCAGGCACACTGAGAGATTGGATGTCTGTGGTGGTATATTGCAATTCTAGAATTGTATCACAGAAGTAGCAAAAAATAATTAACCTCTCAGTATATAGTATACTAGGAGTGAGCAATGCTTGTCATGGAGAGTCCTGTTTTTTGTTGTTAATCAACACTTAATTAAAGCAATTAAAACAATTAAAGTAGATGATTAAGCATTTAACTGACCAAGCCTGGTTTCTTGGGACATAATTGGTTGCTGATTTTATGGTGAAAACAAAAACCAGCAGATCCTGTTATTTTCCAGGCCCAACATTGGCTTTCCAATGTGTTTATTATTTTGTATGTTTATGTATATAATTGGTTACCTGTATTCTTTAAATTCGTGCTTTGGGCCCTAATTTGGTTACAACAGTAGTGCAAATGCATATTAATATTATATACTGTTATTCAGTTAGTATTCAAATTAATTGAATAATCTGGTATTTCACTACAATTATTTCACGTTCGCACTTAATTTTTCCTCATTCTGTTCTTTAGCAATAGTCCTAGACATTCCTTTGTATATTTATATTTTTTATTATTATTCCTTTTGTATATATTTATTTTTTGACAGGTTCAGTCGAATGTGATGGGCCTGATGGCTGCATACTGTGCATAGCATTAAAAGTGCATCAATGAAATATCAATTTTGTCACTTAAATAATCTGATGAATCTGAAACTTAAAAAGCAGTACAGTCTATAAATGGGTTTTCGTTGGCCTTCTACAAATTATAATGTAAAAGAAAAAATTTAAATAATAAATTAATTGGCTACTTCAGACTTCAGACAAAAAAAAACTAAATATACAAACTAATCTGCCATGCCTTCCTCGTTTAGTTAGCAATAGAGCAGGGGTCCCCAACCCTGTTACTGGAGATCTCCCGTCCTGTAGGTTTTCACTCCAATCCTAACAAACCCACCTCATTCAGCAGCCAGAGATCTCATTGAGGTGCTAATTAGTATAATCAGGTGTGCCAAGTTAGTGTTGAAATGAAAACCTACTGGACGGTAGATCTCCAGGAAGAGGGTTGGGGACCACTGCAATAGAGGTTAGTAGTTAGCGGGCTATCTTTGCAATAGCATTTGTCTATGGAGGGTTTTTAAGGTGCCAAAAATGGCATGTGGTGTTGCACTGTATCTCCCGGCCAAGTATATCATATACTGTATATGTTCCCTATAGCCGTGATGAAATAGAATTAAAAGGAAAGAGGAACTGCCCATCCGATTTTGCATAATGAAAGCAACCCTGTGCACACAGGCCATTTATTCCTCTCAAACCAACCTTTGTTTGCAAGAATGTTACAGTCTCTAGTCACATAAATACAGAAATTAGTCCATTGCCTTCACCGCAAAAATAGGGACCTTCAAGTTTATTCCTCTTTTTCCCCTCCCATACTCTTTTTTTTCAATCTCTCCATTTCTCTGTCTCTCTTTAGTCTCAGAGAGTGTTGCCTTGGAACTGCCCACCTTCAGAAATTGTCTGATATACTCCAAAACTGCCCCCGTCTGGTCAGATTGGAGTGAGTATGTGGGAGAACTAAGCTACATGACATCTACCGCTATCATGGTGACATCTATCGCTATCATGGTGACAGCTTTGATTGGGGTGATGATGTTGGTGGTGGTGACCATGATAAGATTGATATGATAATGGGATGATAGGGACAATTTTGATGACAATGTTGATGGTGGTGGTGGGGGTGATGACAGTGACAGTATAGATGAGGGTAATAATGGTAATTGATGATGGTAATGACGATGAAGATGAAGGTGGTAATGACTGTAATCTCAGTGTTGATGATGGTAATAATTACAGTAGTTCAGACAGTAATAATGACATTATTGATGATGACAACAATGTAATGGTGATTATGGTGGGATAGTGATGTAATAATGGTGGTGGGATAGTGATGTAATAATAATGTAGTAATGATGGTGGTGAGAGTGCTGATGACCTCTTTCAGGTTGTGCTGTAACACTCTGCAGAATGAGGGGGTCCAAATTCTGCAGAGAGCCCTAAGGAGACTTCCCTCTCTGCAACTCTTGGGGTTAGTGTACTAACATAAACAATACTGTATTAATGTGCTATATTCACACACACACACACACACACACACACACACACACACACACACACACACACACACACACACACACACACACACACACACACACACACACACACACACACACACACACACACACACACACACACACACACACACACACACACACACACACACACACACACACACACACACACACACACACACACACACACACACACACACACACACACACACACACACACACACACACACACACACACACACACACACACACACACACACACACACACCAGAAAGACGCATACACATTCCCAGGCTCAAACATGCATTACGCACACTTTTGCCAAATGGAGAATATGTTTGCAGCATAAAGAGCTCTCTGATTCGCTGATGTGCTCTTCTAAGGCAGTGTTAAACTATGGGTCTGTAAAACTGACTGATCATTTCCATGGGCAAACTGAGTCAGATGTGTCCTCCCTTCAGGATCAGAAACAATGGTCTGAGCGCTCGTGTGATCGAAGGCCTGATGAAGGATCTGGACTGCCTTACTAACCACCTGGATATCAGGTGAGTGCGGGGTTCAGGTGTCCCTTCCTGGGTGAGGACCCAGTGACATTTTAAGGGTGTCAAACTAGTTTCCCAAGGGGGTGCTACTGTCTCAGTGAACTTGTAAGGGTCATCTTGAGTTCCTAGGAATGGGAAACAAACAGGGGTTTTTGTAGACGGTGTTGAATGGGTACCATCATAAGGACAATTCTCTGTTGTCGATAAGAACACAGTCCTGTTAGGTGTGAGTTAGGGGGGTGATGATACGTATATGGGGGCAAAATCATGTTTTTAGAAAGGGTGATGATGTCACAGTGGGGGTAATGGTGTATCGTCGGATATCGTCCATCAGGATTGAGGAGCCATGGATCAAAGAGGAAGCAGCAGTCCAGCTGGTGTCCAGCTGCCTGGACCTGAACTCCAGTATAAGAAAGATCAGGTAGGTCATGACATGATGAGTATGCACTCCATTACTTTACAGTATTATGTAAAAGGGAATTGGGAGCAGGAACATTCGGCATCCTGACCCGAGCACATGGCTCTGAAAGTTATATCAATGTCAAATCCTGGAAGGCTGCAGTGTCGGCCTGTTTTTAGGTGCATTTCAGTGCATAAGTGCCTAATTTAAGACCTTGAGTGGCTAACAGGTCCACTCACACTGTTTCCAAGGCCCAGGCCTAAACAAATAAGGTTAGCTCTGGTGACACCTTTTATTGTAGTTTTATTGTAGTTTTGTTCTCAAATTTGGCAGGATTAACCTCTATTTAGAAAATACATACCAGTTTTTGTCTCCTAATTTGACTTTCTCCCCACGTTTGGATGCCTAGTTTTACCTGTAGGTGCGTTCGTTCACTGCCATACCTGTTCTTCAATTCATCTCTTCTTTTCTGTGCCATCCAACTTATATGGTTTCAGATGTTCCCCAGAGGAGCTTTTCATACTGTCTTATCAGAGGGAATTTGTCAGAAACCAATTTAATATGTGGTTAATCATGGAATCTCTTTATATTTCCTGCAGAGTACATAGAACAACTGTTAGCATCACACTGGAAAAGGAGGACACAGTGACGACCCCACACACTTCCCGGTAAAATGCCCCACTATGGGTGGCCTACCCACAGTGGTTAGACAGTGGCATGTGCGGGGGCTGAACCATACCTGTCGCACTTTGTGAATTGTTGTGAATTATCCACTGTTCCCTTAGTTTGCTGGACTTACTGGAGAAAAAAAGAACAGCCTTAGTGAGATGTGTAACAGTTGCTGTTATATTTTGCTTTGTTTTCCAGAGATGACCCCATGAAGGCAACTTCATCTGTGTGGCCTGTGAAATCCATTGGGTAAGAGTTGGGCCTTGACGTTTAGTCAGAAGATCAACTGAAAATCCCTGTAACATTGTAATATATACAGAAGCAGAAGGGCTTCTTGTTCTTCTGTATGGAAGAGCCGGTTAGTGCACACTATAATACCATGGGGTATCCAAGTCCAGGCTTGACATAGTGTGAGACAGTCTCTAGATAGTGATATAACCCTATATGTGCCGAATGGTCTGTTCTTAGTAATAACATTATTACGCTCCTTATATTCTTAAGTACAGTCACATTTTAAGATATTCAAAAGCCCTGTAAGAAGAGTTATTTATACAATGTAAGCTTTATGTCATTCGAGAGAATTCTTAAGGCAGTATACTTCTTTCTTATGCTGTAATTTTTGAGGGTTCCTATCAGAGTAAATTTCTCCTTATTGCAGTATGGTCTTTAGAGAATCTCTCGTCCATGCAAGTGTCACAGACTCATCCTCTTACTGTGTCCTGTAGGCTAGTGGATTGTTCTCTTCAAGGTCATCACCTCCGGTTTCTACACTCCATCAGCCAAAACTGCCCAGTGCTGCAGGAGCTAGAGTAAGAACAGTCATAGGTGTCAGTGTGTGTGTGTGTTTGTTTGTTTGTTTGTTTTGTAGGATATCTAATATTTCCCCCCTTCTCTCTATCTCTGTCTCTCTCTCTCATTCTCAACCCCCCATCAAAGATAAGCCAGTCTGTCATAAATGACCCCTCTCCCCCCCTCCCCCACACCTTAACCCAATCAGGACAGGGATGGTCTTCCTGTGGAGGTATTTTATGAGTGTACCGCAGAAAAATAAGTTAGTCAATTGTGGAGTTTGTGTGAAGAAGTCATTCTTTTTGGTTCCTCGTGCGTTTCCTTTTGTTCCTGTTCCGCTGGAGGGTAAATAATTTGACAATTTTTGGCTTATCTCTCTCTTTTCTGGTATATTTCCTAATTAATGTCTGGTTTAATGTCTTCACTTTTGTGAATTATAAGTAGTCAGCCTACAATCCTTTGTGAATGTATGATTCCCAGTCATTATTCTAATTGAATGTTTTCATTTAATAAAATTACTTAATCTCAAGACCTGATTTAGACTTTGTTTTGGCTTGTTAGTTGATCCACCAGGTTACTGTTCGACTTACCTATTAACGAATTTGGCGATTTAATTGATGATTGTAATTTTTAATAATAATTATTAAATTAAATCACGTAAAACTTATTTTGAATGTAGGTTAAGTGAGGGGTTCTAGCACGCAATATCGCTTGTGTTCAGTATTCAGAGTGCCGAACGTTTTAACAAGGGTATTGACTGTTGGAACCACTGGATTCAGAAAATACACATTTTACCTAGTCCTCACTTACCCGACAGTTTGTTTGTTTGTTTGTGTGTGTGTGTGTGTGTGTGTGTGTGTGTGTGTGTGTGTGTGTGTGTGTGTGTGTGTGTGTGTGTGTGTGTGTGTGTGTGTGTGTGTGTGTGTGTGTGTGTGTGTGTGTGTGTGTGTGTGTGTGGGCGTGGCATTTGTGTTGGTAACACTATCACACTAATGTATATTTTCATTTCCATCACCTTTAGTTTGTCCCACAATAGCATCAGTAGGGAAGGGGCGAAGTTTCTTTCCTCCACGCTCCCAGGATTGGCCAATCTCAGGAGACTCAGGTGGGTTGTTATAGAGTACTCTAGTGACTACGTCACGGTGGTTTCGGAAGTAAATTCCCCATTCATTTAGAGCATAGACTTTAACTAAAGCTTACTTTTCTACTGATTATATCTTACCGCCAATTTCCCGGATTGTTCAATATAACGCCTGTTCGCCAACTATGTAGTTTTTTTGGGACCAGCTTCGAATATATTTTACGTTTCAGTATTTTCTTGTGATTATATCAGCGCTGGAACTGTTTAAAAACTCGATGTCCCATAATTCCCTCCGAACGTGCAGCCTTGTCTCCAGACGTTGTCATATAACGTTAGCCAGTAGTAGCACACTGCACCGTTTTTAAACACTTTTTTTCTAACGTTAGCTAGCTAGTTTGAAGGACTAAAAGCTAGAATCGCTTTATGTGGTTAACCGTAGCGCAGTTTCTGACCTTGTCGGGCGGGCTTCTCTACTTAGCAAGCTAACGTTAGCTCATCTTCAGCTGCAGTACTCCCATCTGCCCAAGAATTTCCAGACAGACAAGATGATGATATCTTATTGGTCAAGAACCACCCGTGCATTGCAGTACTGGATATGCAGTCCGTTAAAGTGGACTACAAGTCGAACTACAATGATTAATGCATTACTTTAAAAAATAAAAATTGGAACATGCGATATATGGTCTATATCCTTGTACCACACAGGCTAATCCAGGAACGTTTCGGCTCATTCTATAAATCAGATTTCAAGAAATAGTCGATAGTCTCCGAAGCCCATTCTATTCTTCCATAGGGAATTTACTTCCGAAACCAGACTCCGCCCACGACTGACGTACTCACTTGAGTACTCTATTATGCCGGCTACTAACTGTTGCTTGATCAAACAATGGCATGTCCAATGTTTACTCAACCATAATAATTCTCTCACAAGCCTTGTGCAAACAAAAACTGCCAGCAAAATAAACTTAGTTCAGGTAGATGTGTCTCAAGAATATTATAATTAATTCATTTTTCATGTATGCTTATGTTTGCAGGCTAGGGTCAAAACAGACTTCTGAGGATGGAGTAGAGATTCTCACACAGGGCCTTTCCCAGTGTCCGCACATGGAGAGTCTGAGGTAAGCCCTGACCTGTTCCTCCTCTTACTACTCTAAACTTGTTCCTGTTGCTCAATAAGAGGAGCCTGCTGATGAGTATCAAGTAAATCATTTTAACTACTTATACTCTTGATATACTAATCTAGATGGCAGTAAAATTTGCTTAGAATCAGGGACTCATTTTGGGAATCACCAGTTCCTTATAACTCCATACTGCTTGTGAATGCTATGTGTGGTATCATGTCTCGAATCCTTGTTCGAATCTCCACCCGCCCCCCCCCCCCCCCCCCCCCCCCATCCCCTTCTCCGACAGCTTGGCTCATCATGTGATCAACGACAGGGGTGCCGCTGCTCTGAGGAAGATGCTGCCTGAACTTCAGGACTTCAGAGCCATCGAGTACGCATCCGTTACCGTCCCATCGCCTCTGTTCAAAATAACATGAAAATAAAATTAATTCTGTCTCAGGAAACTCCTCCAGCTCCACCAAGGAGAGAGGGATAAATTGTTTCTCTTTCACTCTCTCTCTTGCTCCCTCCATCCTTCAGTCTGTCCTACTGCACTATCCTCACCATGGCGGGATCACATGACCTGCTCCAGGGACTAGGGCAGTGCGCCGCCCTGGAGGACATCAGGTGAGTCACGTTTTATTAGTTTGCCCTTTGTGCTACCTGTAGTTGCAGATTGCTAACGGTGATTTAGAGTCCAAAAAAATTGATTGACTGTGTGGAGTCTGGGATTTGGTGTTTTTTAGCCCCCGCCACACCTGACCTTTTTAATTTTCCACAATGAATTTTCATTGAGGTACAGAAGGTTCTCCATATTTCGGAGCTGTACGGTTTTATTTCTCATATTGTATTTGAATGCTTTGTATTGTACTGTGCAATTGTTTTATTTTACTTATTTGTTTTGCACAAGTGAAACAAATTAATTTCCCCATGTGGGACAGTTTAACTGACTAAGTAACAAACTCGTCTCCTGGTGCTAGCCTGGACTCTGTTCAGCTGGATGCTGAGGGGATAGCTCTCCTGGCTGCCGGACTCAAGCGCATGGCTTCTGTCAGGAGGTTGATGTGAGTACATTTTACTGATACACCATAACACTCCACTTATTCGTAGTACATGCCACACATTTGGCCTATTGGGCCTCACTAGTAGGGGTAGGGATGGGAGGAGCGACCATGGGGATGGGATATCAATCACTCACTCCTATATGAACCAATCAAAAAACTTTGCTAGTTTTTCCTCAGGGTGCATGTTGAATGTTGACACTGTGTGTCGAAACGTTGGTTTTTTGGCAATAAATTATTTGTGAGCATTATAGAATGTGCGACAATCCTCTCATCTCATCGTTTTCGTACAAGAAAAGAGATTATCATTGATCTGGCATCACTCTTTTAACATTGAAAAGTTTTTTGTTTTTTTTACTGTGTTGACCCTTTCACCTCCTGTCTGTTCAGGACTCAAAGACTTAGGATTAACTCTATGGGCCCTATCTTGGCGATCTTGGCGCTTGGTCTAAGCGCATGGCGTAAAGTCCATTTAGGGCGTGTCCAAGTCCACTTTTGCTATTTTAACGGCGTGTTTTTTGGGCGCTAAGCACGGCGCAGCGTGCAAGTGGGCTGAACCTAGTCTCTTCATTAATTATAGGTGTGTCTTGGGCATGACATGCAATAAACCAATCAAAATGTCATATCTCATTCCCTTTAAAAGCCTGCTTTTCCACCTTGTCGGATTGCTTATATGATGGCGAAACAGACATGCTCGTGCGTGTTTAGTGCGATCAAGGAATAGGCTATATGGATCAATAGTAGCCTATGATAAATATTATTCGGACAAACCATTATGAGTTCCCAGTAATTCCCGACAGTGCTGTTATTCTACAAAATATATGCGGTTAAATTTAGTTAAAGGCACCTGCAACAGCTGAGAATAAGCTACCAATGGCTTCCGTCTCACCTTAGAAAACGCCAAATTAGCCTGCTTGTTTAACGAATTGTTAAAGCTTCATCCGAAGTTCATTACCTGCATTCTAATTTTGATTAATAAAATAAATAACGTTATTTTGCCTTAATGATGACAACAAATACAATAAAGCTGTCAGGTTGGCAACCCATAGGTTCACGCATATTTTCCCTTCTTTTATAATGTCCTGCTTATGGAAATGTGACCAACCAGTTTTACTGGTAGCGTAATGCTTTAAAACAATCCACTTTCCCAGGAAGACTGTTAAAAGTGCGATTTACAGCAGGGGAAACAGACCTGCTCCTCTAAAGCGCACATGCAGATAATGGTATTTAAATTAATTGTGAATTAATTGTAACGTGCTGCAAATTTGTTTTCGTTTCTAATTAGACGCTTAGTTCTCTTTAAAATATTTTGTTCAGTTATGGAATAACAGGTGAAATCAACGGGGTTTTAATAAGCTGAGGGTATGGAAACCTTGTCACTGTAATTAAAAAAATATGAAGGACAAAGAATAACTAAGGTTACAATTCAGTTAACATGGTGACATTTACGTATCTCCGTTTTTTAACCATAGGCTATCGAAAAAAACCTTATGCATAGCGAATCCGCTGTAGCCTAGGCTATTTGAAAAACAATAAAAGCAATATTCACTGGACAAGGTTTTAAACTTTTTTCAGTCACAAACCATTCTATTTACTTACAAGGCTGTATTCCTAGATAAACAGACCTGTATTGTAATGACATCTGAAGCACATTTTCAAAACTCAAATGTCCATCTATTGCAGTGCGCGAGTTTTCCATTGAATGACAATTCACGCATTAGGTGTTATCAGCTCCTTTTTAACGGATAGCCATTGTCCCGTACCATCGCACATCGCCTGGATGTTGATGGAGTGGGCTGAGAGCAATGTAATGTGGCATCGTTTCCCTTCGCTGAGGGAAAGGTATGTGGACCTATGGAACCTTTTATTATTATGCATTTTTGACATAGCCTACACAATAATAATATTTCGCATTGTGATCTAGATATTTTAGTCATGCTTGTGCGCGCCCTGTGTGTAACAGACAGGATGGTACGCGCGTTGTGCACACGCCTATGTAGACGCACTTATATGCGCCGTTAAAATAACATGTAAACAACTGCAACATGACTTTAGACCAGGTTTGTGGTGGTTCTAGCGCAGGCGCTTTCTGCTGGCTCAGGATTCTTTCTGGCGTATTGCTATCTTGAGCCAGCAGAAAGCACAAGCGCTTTCTGCTGGCTCAAGATAGCAATACGCCAGAAAGAATCCTGGCCACTCCTCTTCTTAAGACCAACACGCCCAGTTCACTTGTAATGGGCGCAAGAATACATGGTAGTTACAGGACGTGAACGCAAGGCGTTATTATGAACCATGCGCCGGGTGTAAGATAGCAAAGACACGCGTTTGGGTTAGCGCCGCTTTGCGCCGGGTGTAAGATAGGGCCCTATGGGTTTTGAACAATTTAACAATAGGATTTATGTAACTGACCCTGTGTACATGTAATGTCTTCAACTCACTGAACCTGTTTTTTTTCATGTTGTGCATTTGATCCCTAGTTTGAATAAGATTTCCATGACGACAAGCAGCTCAAAGCAAAGGGGCGGGGCCATAATGGCTCTGCTGAGGTCTCTGGAGGGGTTCCACAGGATGGAGGAAATAGAGTGAGTGTGCCATCTAGACCTGTCTCGTCACAGACCTGTTTGCTCCTGCTTCAGTTCCACTCCGGGTTTTACCTCTAGACAGGGATTGGCAGCGCTTCAAATACATGTATAGGTGTTTGTAACATGTATTTGCATGTTTTGCCATAAAAGCATGATGTTAATGATGAAAAATATGATCATTATTTTATATTTTTAAAATTCTGTATTTGGTGTTTCAGCCTCTTTTTGTGGAAAAAAGTATGAACTTTCATTGCAAAGGAAGTTCCTTCATGGTGATATAAAGGCCTAACTTGTCTCTGTCAAATCTAAATGTGGTAAATAACTGCTGACTTGTCAGTGTGAGTATAATAACCATGGATCAGGATCCTCATATGCATTGCGGTGACTCCCATGGAACGGCTGTCTTCTCTCCTGGTGTCCTTCAGACTAGATGAGATCTCGATGGGTGACCATGGGGTCCAGGAGCTGGTCAGACACCTCAGGACTTGGAAGAGGCTCAGGAGGATCAGGTGTGACCTAGAGGCCTTTTCAGTGGCAAACAGGGCTGTCATAAAGATATGAATAGTGCAAAGTGTTTTATAAGCCTAAACTGTATTGATTGGCCAATTGTACTGTGCTCTTACTGTGTCCATGGCTGCTGATAGGTATGATATGGTGTGACTGCCATTCTGACATTCAAACGGCAGCAAACATATCTCAAAGATTGTTGATTATTGTGTGAATGCAGCATTCTTGGCAAACCGTAGCTAAACGTTTTGCATTTTGAACACAAACCAGGTTTAACCCCAGGAGCCTAAAGAGAATCATAGCCGGCCTGTTCCTGTGTTTGAATTTGTGTGTCATAGAAATACTCCTTAGCAATAGCCTCTGGTAACTTAACGTCGCTGTCAAGCTGCTTTAGAGCTACTTGTATTAGCATGCTTTAGACCAGTGGTCCTCAGTCTTATCCAGAAAGGGCTGGTGAGGGTGCATGCTTTTGTCCCAACCAAGCAGTTACACACCTGATTCTACTAATCAACCACGAGAGTCTTTGCCAAGGATCTTGATTAGTAGAACCAGGTGTGTAGCTGTTTGGTTGGAACAAAAGCCTGCTCCCACAGTGGCCCTTCCTGGATAAGATTGAAGACCCCTGTTTTAGACCATAATCCTCCAAATGCCCCATAACTGCCACTGTAAAGCTGTGTATTACACAGAAACTTGTGTAAATATCTAAAATATCCTTTATTGCACTTAAAAACTGTCTGGCCCAATCGTAAACATACACTTAAACTGACTATCAAAAAACCCCAGAAAGTGAACTATCTCTTTAAGGTGAGTCTTTTAAAGTTCTATAAATCCGACCACCCTTCCTACCCTACCTACTTTTAAAACAGGGGTGTCTGATCTTATCCCAAAAGGGTTGATGTGGGTGCAGGTTTTTGTTTTGTTTTAGCCCAGCACTAAGACAACTGATTCTACCTATCAAGGTATTGATTGAAGATAATGATTAGATAATTAGTTGAATCAGGCACTGCACCCACATCGGACCTTTTCGGATAGGATGGGACACCCCTGGTTTAAACACTCCCCACCTGTGCTTCCGTCTCCCCCTTCCCAGCCTGTCGAAGAACTGTGTGAGTGATGCAGGAGGAGAGCTGCTTGTGGAGACCCTGGGCCACTGCACTACCCTGGAGGAAATCATGTGAGAACAAAACCGGCAAACCCCAGTCATACTGTACATATTAGGGTCACTTCCTTATCCCTTTCAGACTGAGCAGAAATACACTGGTTAATGTGGGTCCGATATGGTAGTAATGGTAGTGGTTTATGTTGAGACACTAGACTTAGTAAATACATCCATAGTGTAATGGTCACAACGCAATGCACCATTTTGTACCATAAAATAAATACATAGAATTTTAGTAATGAGAAACAGTGAAAACATAATAAAATTAATCTTCAAGCTTTTTCCATGATTTATGATTGTGTTAATCCGGTCTAACCCCACCCACGTGTCTCAGTCTCTCCAGAAACAGCCTTGGGGTTATGAGTGCAGCCAAACTTGGTCAGGACCTCCCCATGCTTCAACGGCTCAGAGTTCTGGAGTAAGTCCTTGTGTTCCGACACCAGGGGGTGTGCCGCCAGTGCCACAGCAGGGAGCCAAAACCCATTTAGTAGGGGTCATGTGGATTTTCTGGGCCTGCTCCAACCACTGAAGCATAGCTTAACTGAACCAATTAATCAAAAACCAGTTACTTTTACACTTTCCCAGAATGCATTGCAATAATAAAAGGTGTAGGGTGCCTATCTGTATTTGTATTTTACCATTCTTTAGCTCAACTGAGAACTCAGTTATCTTTTGCTGTGCAGACCTGAAGAATCAATGTGGGTCGGGCTTCAAGGGATCATGTAGCCAATCAGATGTTAAGGGTCATTAAGTGGCCAGATCTTTGTGGGAATTTGGCCAGAACAGATCTGATTTTCTGGTTGCAATTTTCTATACAGGTTTTAAACTTCACAAACTTTCACTTACCTCAGGCTCTAAAATTAGATGCTTCATCACTGATTTTTCATATTTAGGTATAAAAGGTTAGTCAATTGGGAGACACACAAAAGGCGATGTGTCAAAATTTTTCTAATACAATAGTTTGTGTTAGTTGACACTTTTTGCGTCAATTTGACCCCAAACATAAAGCGCGTCATAAAATGGCAACATAATATGAGGGTTAAGTAGTATATTGTTTCAAACTGCATTTTCCCAAATTTGTTGAGTTAGAGGGTTGTCCGGTTTCATGATTGATGTTCTTAGATCCAAAGGTGACTCCACACGCAGCCCTTTTTTGAGCCAAATCATGTCCCATTCTGTTCTTGTCTATTTAATTCTAGATTTACAATACTGCTTTTGTGTTGTCATTTTTTTGTATATTGAACAGCCTATCAGAGAACCACTTTGGGGCAGAAGGAGCTATGAAACTATCGGAGTCTCTGGTCCAGATGAAATCTTTACAGAAACTCAAGTAAGATAAGCAAAGATTCTACAGGCTACAGTTTAGAGAAATGTCTGACCACATGCTAATTCCAAAGCCTGCTATTTTTGAGAGCCCCACTGGCCTCCCCGAGTATGGACTAGACTGTACCAACATAAAGAAGTAAGTTACAGTAAATGGCTCTGGTCTCTTATCCCTGAAGGTGGGTTTGAAACACGGGTCAGGCACTATTGTTGGTGTATCCCTTGAGTTCCTTAGCTCAGTTACCTTGGTAAAACTGTATTTCCGTGAATGTTGTAACCATTGCAAGTGTATTAGGTAATTCTATCTGCTAAGCCAGAGGGCTCAGACTCCGGCCCTGGAGGACTGCATTTCTGCTGGTTTTAGTGGTTTACTTTCAATCGGCAGTCAATTTAGGCCTCTTGACACCCTGACATTAGACAGTAAAGCAGACGCGGCGCAAAGATGCTAACCACATACCATTCAGCTGTATGTGTGTGCGTTTGTGTGTCTCTATATGTGTGTACATGTGTGTGTAGGTTTGTGTGCACACTTGTGGGGACCTGTTGCCATTTTTTGTTCGCTGCACGTGTAGCTGTCCAGTGTGAACCTGTTGTGTCTGCTTTGCAGACTGATCTCCATTGGGACCCAGGAGCTCACCGGACTGGCTGCCTCACTGGCACACTGTGTGTGCGCAGAGGAAGTCAGGTGGGTGGGGAAATCCTCCAAAAGTCCAAACTAGTGAGGAAGTAGTTAGTAATATTTATTTAATTTTTTAAAATTGAGAATATCAATCAGTTAACATATGATGATTGTTACAAAGTGTAGATTATGAATGAAGATAGAATTAACAAAAATAAAAAAAGTAGTTTGTAATATGAACCTATTTTGTACCATAGATATGCATATACGCTCTATGTCTTTTACGTTTTTACTTCCGGATTACTTACTGAAATTGTTGGATGAGTGCACCATTCTGCAGATGAGTGTGCTCCTGAATAACAAAACCCTGGAAATAAGGGGTTCATCCTGGCATTTTAAGTGCCCCCATTTGTGAGAAAAAGTCGTCCACTCAAAAGCTTTTTGACGAAGTGGATTCAAATATGTGCCATCAAAAGGGTGTCGGGTCGTATTTGGACACAGCCAAAGAGGGAATTGTGTAACTCACATCAATTCCTGTAATCTTGCTGTGCTCCGCCCCTAATTGAATACAAGGTCACATGCCCCCTCGCTTCTGTATGCATTGATGGCTTCAGTCTCTTATTTAATCTACCCACGCCCACACTTTTTCTCTCTCTTTCTCTGTATTCTGACCTTTCCTTCCCTTCAGATAATAAACTGTTGAACTGATGCAATTCATATTTCTACTGCACAAAGTTAAAGGTTAATTCAACTTTTACAGAGATTCTGTGAGTGAAAATGCCTCTCTTGTTCTTCTTTCTCTCTCTCTCTCTCTCTCTCTCTCTCTCTCTCTCAGTCTGGCCTGGAATGGCAGTGGTGATTCGGTGGCCATGAAGTTAGCAGAGGTCCTGCCTCACTGCCAGAAGCTAAAATGTCTGGAGTGAGTTCTGACTTTTTCCCACAATCCCTCTTACCACCGGTCACCACCTGCAAAGGAATCTTTCGTTTCTCTTTCTCCAAACTGTGCATCTCATGATATACTCTGCACTGCTTTTTGTTGTTCTTAAATTACCTGTGAATTCACTTTTGTGGCGGTTTTCCAGCTCGGATCTCTAGCATTTGCTTCCTGAAGTGAAATAGGACACGCCTTTTGTGGGTTGTTATGTAATAAAATATTTGTTTGGAGCAATACAGTAGCACAGCATGTATGTTGAATTATGAATAGTGCAATATGATCTTTGTTCTGCAGGTTTATGTGTTGTATAATGTCAGTGTTTGAGTTTACTGCCTGGCCTTATCTCCGTTGACAGTTTGGAGTGCAATAAGATCAGCTTAACAGGAGCAGAGGAACTTGCTAAAAGCTTACGATCCTGCCCATCCGTTGAAGTTATCAGGTAAACATAATGTAGGGTTTCAGCCTGGGCCTTTGATTCATTTCGACACCTCTGGTCATGCTTCTTGTACATTACGTTACATTGGTAGATTGGGCACCCAGCAGTCTGTCTGTGTTCTCCTTCATTGCCAATATTATGCAGCTTAGCTGTTGGACTGCAGAGTGACTAGACGCACATGGCTGGCAGCACATGATTCAGATGCACTGATGAGACCAGCCTGGAACTATAGTATAGAAATATTCACTGATTATGTTTCTCTGATGGTTCTGTGTATTTATACAGCATTTGGATGAAAACATATTGTGAATAAAATTATAATTTTTATTATTCTCTATTCTTGTTATTCTTTATTTGTGTTTATACTAATACACTGTTACTACTACTAATACTACTACTACTACAAATAATAATAATCTTTGTCATAATTATAATAAAAGAAAGCATTGTGGTTAAAAATTGCGTTCAATAAAACAAATTACACAATTTGTATTATTAGCAGTTGCTGGTTGTGAAGGGATGATGAGGTTTCATGCAACCAAAATGGATAGAGCTACAACAATATGCAATCGGTGACTCACTGGTGTGAACCAATCATTGTGTGCTACTGTGTGGTTTTGATTTTTCCAGACATTTCAGTGATTGACAGCTCATTGTGGCTCCACCCATTATGAATGAAGCCTCACTCTCTCCTCACCAGGTTCTGGTATTTTACCTCATCAGTCAGCACATTTTGATTTCTGTGTTCCCTGTATGCGTGCTTTAGGCTCTGGAGAAACTGCGTCAGCAGTGAAGCTGCCGAAAGACTGGGGACCAAGGAGCCAAGACTGAACTTCTCCTCAACCTAGGCTGAACCAGAGAACACGCTCCTTAAGCCAGAGAAATGCCACGGTGCGGGAAAGGCTACTTCCACATCAGCAACCCTACATTTAACATGTTTGTTTTTTCTGGGGTTTTTTTGCACTCCTTGGCCATGACCAAATATGATCCCTGTTCCCAGCCCCCTGTCCACTCAGACCCCTGTCTACTATGTGCCCTGTACCCTCACTTTGCAAGCAGTGTGCGCAGGAAATCCCACAAAACTATTTCCAAACTAGTGAGGATGTAATATTTTTATTTTTTATTTTTGTTTTATTGAGAATATCAATCAGTTTGCATATGACAAGGGTTACAAAGTGTATATTATGAATGGAGATAGAACAAAAATAAAAAGAGAGTAGTTTGTAATATGTCCCGCTGTTGTACTACAAGTTGTAGTATTTACTTCCAGTTTACTTCCCGAAATTGTCGGAAGAGTGCACAGTTCTGTGGATGAGCGTGCTCCTGAATCCCCTCAACAAAAACCCGGAAAGAAGTGTTTCATCCTGGGATTTTAAGTGCCCCCATTTGTAAGAAAAAGTCGCCCACTCAAAAGCTTTTTGACGAATATGCGCCCTCAAAGGGATCAAGGGATTATATTCGGTCATAGCCCTTAATTAAGGCAATAATGGCCAGTGTTTACAAATCGGCACAACAGCGGCAACTAGTGGACTGTTCAGGTGAGGCAGTCGAGATGAGGATCAGCTGTTAGTTTTTTTACGATTACTTTGACTCATTTTGCACAACAGTTTCAATGTGCAAAACTCTTAACACAGAATGCTATACTGCTCATTTTGGGTTCAATATGTAATATAGCATGCAAAATAAAAATACCAGTGTCAAATCTGAGAATATTATATGCAAAAGTTTATCACAGCACCAGAACATTAGATACACTACTCACAAAAAGTTAGGGATATTCGGCTTTCGGGTGAAATTTCAGGATGAACCTAAAATGCACTATAACCTTTACAGGTGAAATTAATTTGACCTTCTCTAAACTTTTGAATGCACATGTCCAACTATTCAATGTTTCAGTACTTTTTGCACAACTTGCTGTTCTCTAACAAGGAGCTGAACGGCAAAATTCACAACAGGTGTTTGATCCATGAATCGACCAATAAATTTCCTGGTTCAATTAGAATTGGTATTTAAACAGTCCTCTTCATCATGCTGTTCACATTTTGACATCATGAGACCAAGACGACACCTAACAATTGATCAACAATACCTTGCCATTGCGAGGCTTCAAACAGGATGTTCTCAGAGGGAAGTGGCCACTGAGCTTAGAGTGTCACAGAGTGTCATCAGCAGGTTGCAACAGAGATACAGAGAGACTGGAAGAGTCACAGAAAGGCATAGAAGTGGACGTCCTTTGGCCACATCCCACACTGATGACCGCTTCATTGTGAACAGTGCCCTGCGGAACCGGATGATGAATGCCACTCAACTCCAGGCACATTTAAGGGAGGTGAGAGGCACCCAAGTGTCACGTCAGACCATTCGAAACCGTTTACATCAGCGTGGTCTGCGTGCTAGGGTACCTGACCACACCACCAGGCACAGGCGTCATCGTCTTGCATGGGCCAGGGAGCATTTACGCTGGACGAGGGACCAGTGGGCCTCAGTGCTGTTCTCTGATGAAAGTCGATTCACGTTGAGCAGAAATGATGGCCGCCAACGATGTTGGAGACGTCAAGAAGAGCGCTATGCATCAGCCACTGTTGTCACCAGACGACCCTTTGGTGGTGGCGGTGTTACAGTGTGGGCAGGTGTGTCTAGTCAATACAGAACTGCCCTACACTTTGTGAATGGTACAGTGACAAGCCCATACTACCTGAATAACATCATTAATCCAGTCATTGTGCCCCTGCATGAACAACACAGGCCTAATTTCATCTTCATGGACGACAATGCTCCAGCTCATCGAGGTCGCATCATTAGGGAAAGGCTGCTGGAGACTGGGGTACCTCAAATGGAGTGGCCTGCACTTTCTCCAGACCTGGATCCCATAGAAAACCTATGGGATCATCTGACTCACCGTGTAGAGGCTCGTAACTCTGTACCCCAGAACCTCAATGACCTGAGGGCCGCCCTTCAAGAAGAGTGGGATGCCATGCCTCAGCAGACAATAAGTCGACTTGTGAACAGCATGAGATGTCGTTGTCAAGCTGTAATTGATGCTCAAGGGCACATGACAAGTTATTGAGACATTGACATTTTTGTTGTGGTATACCCACCACTGTTGTTGGCTTTTGTTTCAATAAATTGTTTGAGATGAGGAAATCACCATTGCATGCTTCTACTTAAATGCCCTACTTTCATGATACGTATAATATCACTGTAGCGTGAACTTACATTTTCCATAAATTTCACCCGAAAGCCAAATATCCCTAACTTTTTGTGAGTAGTGTATTTCAAACAATGAAGTTAAATCATTGTTGCATTTTCAATATACAACAGTCATCATGAAATAATGCTGCCAAACACAAAATCCTTCTGATAAAAAAAAAAAAGAGTTTGAAAGTGTTCTTTGGTCATAACGCAAAATGCTATACTTCTAATCTTGGGCTCAAAATCATATAGCATGCACAATAGAAACAACTGAACCAAATTAGATTGTATTTCATGCTAAAGTTTATCATAGTGTCAGAAAAGTGGATATGTTCATCGTTGAAGTTTAATTCTTGGTGCATTTTCAAATACAACGGCCATTATCAAATAATGCAGTCAAACACAAAATACTTGTTACCAAAAAAGACTGCAATGGTCATTTCCTCATAAGTACTTTAAATTATGTACAGCAAGCATCCCATGTGATAGACTGCAGTTTTGCGCTTGTGTTTTTATGAAAGACAAACAAAATATTAGATTAGATTATATGAAGTTTAATCATTAAAGAAAAAAATACATAAAAGTAATGCAGTACTGTAAACTCAACTGTATTGTACAGTAAAAACCTTGGCCATGACCGCGACCCCGTCCACGACCCTCTCCTTCTTCACCAACCTCAACCTCACCGACCTGCTCCATGTTGTCACAAACTGCCATTCAGGTTTCTAAGCAGCCTTTTATGTAGTGGTGAAGAGATTATCAATTGTGTTGCAATGCTACTCACCTGGGCAAGGTTGTTGGAAGTACTCACACATGACTACAAAGACCTGTTGAATTGATTTACTGATCTGCATTTGTAGTAATAAGCATTTGAACATTGTTGTAATATTAGGTGGCTGTATTCTGAGAATGGAGCATATGATTTAGAGTTTGGCACTTTGTATTAACAGTTTTGCACTTTGTATGTCAGCATAGGATGTGGTGTCTTAGAGTATGAATTTTGAAAGTCAGTTTGGCACTTTGCATTTTGAGTTTTGTACATTGAAATTCTGCTGCGCAAAATGAGTCAAAGCAATCTTAAAAACCTGTAAGAGAAAGCAAAACAGTTGGTGAACGGTCCTGCCCCCAACGGGCCGCTGTATTGCACATTTTCAAACCACTGACGTGCCAACATCAGTTCCCTTGGCGGTCCGATAGGTCCGTGCTTGCTGGGGAAGATATGAAGATTTAGAGAGGTATAATAAGAAAGTCTATTTTGTTTACTTGTAACAAAGGAACATATATTACCCTAGAACTGCAAACCCCCCCCCCCCCCCCCCCCCACCCCAAAAAAAACAGATAGACAGTTAATATAGCAGAAGCAGGAGCAACTCGTTCTGCTAATGCTTTCATTCTATTTAGTAACAATGAAAATCTGTCAAAGTCTGACAATAATTTAATCTTTTTTTTTTTGGGTTGATTTCACTTCATTTTGTTGAACCTGGAGACAAATCCATTAAAATTGGATTTGTAAATGGCACTGTAAATGGCAGCTGCCTGACGAAGCCTCGCCTATGAAGGTGCATAAGGACTAAGCAGGCCCCTTTGAGTGACAGTACTTCAGTCGCTTGAAGCCACAATCCATTTGTCTGACTTTCTTGTTTTGCGTTTCCTCCTAAACACGTGCATGCTGTTTTTGTCCATTATTTGTATTTATTATTTGCACTTATTATTTGCACAAACATTCTAGAATCTGGAATATTGTATGCAGTCTGGAACTGAATGTGTCAATTGCATTGTAATAATAAATACCAGGAAATGTTGCCTATTTGACATTTCTTACATGGTCAATGTGTGTTATTTGAATGACTTTCCAGCTTGTATAACAACTACTCTTTTTAGATTACAAAAAATATTTGCTTTGTCTTTTTGGATGCTTTGAGAATGTTCTTGTGGTCCAATGTATCTTCTTCTACAGAGATATTCATGGTAACGGTAATCCAGAAAGGAAACGGGTCAGTCTTTTTTCTGTCCGCTTTTAACACATAAAGTTAACGTAACGTTGTAGCAATGTTAACGTGCAGCAGAAACGGCATACGAATGGCTTTCATTACATATGGTGGCTGATGAGATCCCAAATTGGAAATTCTGTAGCGCAATGCTATTGCAAGCCACTAGATGGGAGCATATATTCAGAAAGAAATCATGCTCATGAGAAAAAGTTTTCAGTTTCCCAGGGCTGTGACCCACAGAACTGTTCTGTGCTGTTACCGTATAGCCTAATATTACCAGAAATTGTAAAATGGGGAAATTATGAGCTCCTTGTAGATGTATGTCACTAGATAGACAGGGATGTGGTCAGACAGCTTAGTGTCGCAGTGTGTCTTTAAGAAAACATTTCTATGTATTTACTGCACTACAGACTACAAAATGCTTGAGGCTAATTCACTTCCTGTCATCACAAAGTCAAAGTGGTTCCAATCCTATCTTTAGCCATCACCTTACCAATAAATAAATAAATATATACATACAGTAGATAAAAGATGAGAAGGAAGCAAATGGTGAATGATACTTAATGATAATTTCAGAATCTTCGATATTATAAGTGATAATGTACGTATATGGTGCTTTATGTTTGTAGTTAATTTAAAGTAAAGTAAAGTCATTTAAAGTAAATCAATTAAAACAGAACTACCACATTAATTAATTGCAAATGTAACATCCTGTTCATAAAAATTACTAACGAACATAGAAATGATTTATACTTTATTAAAAGTGGTTATTCCTCGTCACGTCCCGTGCCTCCACGTCTTAAGTCTACGTCTGGTTTTTCCATTTATATGTATTTTCTATCTGGCAGTCCGTTCTGTGTTTTCCCTCTCTCCCTCCATTTTGTGTCTCCACTTCCCCGCACCTGAATTGTGTTTTCTCATTTGTTTCATCGCACCTGTTCCTCGTTGTTTCTTCGTTAGTTTGGTATTTAGTCTCCTCTGTTTCTGTGTTCTCTGCCAGATCGTATTGTGCTCTGCATTTGTGCTTGTCGCAGTCTATTCCTGCCTGCTCCTTGTCTGTTCTGAGTTCCTGTCCTCGTTCCTGTGTTACCCGTCCAGTTCCTGTTCTCCTGCCTGTTGCTGTCCCGCCCTGCTCCAGCCCTCCTGCCCGCCAGTCTTTCCCCGTCCTAGCCCTGCTCCTGCCCTTCACCCTCCTGTTCCTCAGCTCTGACGGATTCCCCGGTTCTGACACCTGCCTGTTCCTGGACTTCGCTTTTGCTTATTCTGTATTGCCCTGTTTGCTGGACACTGACCCCTACCTGGAACTGACTACGAATCTGCTTGCCTTTATTGCACTGTTTGCTGGACTTTGATCCTGTTCTGTCGACCTCAAATAAATCCTACTCCTATTACTTCTGGTGTCTGCGATTGGTTCCGTTCTCATAACAGAATGATCTGGCCAAGATGGACCCAGCGGACACAGAACAGATCCACCACGCCATCGCCTGCCAGGGGGCAGTTATTAGTCAGCACAACCAACTACTGCGAGAGGTTATGGAGAACCTGAATCCATCTCCGTCCAAGTGGGTCAGATGGGGTCCCAGGTCTCGCAGTTCTCCACCAGCCTACTTCCTCTAGTTCCTTCGGCACCACCCAGTCCTCCCGCATCTGTGCAGCCTGCTACTCCACCACTTCCCCAGACCAGCAAACCCCGCATTCCCCACCCGGACCGCAACAACGGCGATTTGGGGAGATGCAGGGGTTTCTTGAGGCAGTGCAATCTCGTTTTCAATATGCAACCCGGTTCCTACCACACTGACCGAGCGAAGATCGCCTTCATGATAGCCTGTCTTTTGGGAAGTGCATGGGACTGGGCCACCGCAATTTGGGACAGCCAGCTCCCTGCCAGTTCCCATTACCTGATGTTCATCTCCGAAATGAGAAAGGTGTTCGACCACCCTGTATGCGGAAGGGATGCCACTCAACGCCTCCTCCATCTTCGCCAGGGTTCCCGCAGTGCTGCCGAGTTTGTTGTGGAGTTCCGGACATTGGCTGTGGAGTCTGGCTGGAATGATGCATCACTCCAGGGGGCGTACTGTAATGGAATGAAGGAGGCTGAGAAGGATGAGTTGGTGGCAAGGGATGACGCCAGCTCCCTGGATGACCTGATCTCCCTGTCCATTAAAGTGGACAATCGGTTGCGGGAGTGCCAGAGGGAGAAGGCGAGTTATGTCGCCTCTACAGACCAGTCCACCAACCCGACTGCCCTTTCCCGTCCTATTCCTGCTCTTCGCCGATTCAGTCCTCCAGGTTCTCCTGAACCATACCGCCCCACTTGAACCGATGAAAGTGGATTGTGCCCGGCTCATGCCTCAAGAACATCAGCAACGCCTCTCCAGTCATCTGTGCCTGTACTGTGGGGGTCCGGGTCACTTAATCCAAAACTACCCAGTCAAAGGCAACACCCATCAAGCGAAAGAGGAGGTCCTGACGGCTACTTCCCTGACCTCTCCCACGTCCCGACCCACTCATCATGCTCTGCACACCTGGAATGGGACCCAGCTACCTATTCAAATCCTTATCGATTCTGGAGCAGACACTAACTTCATCTGCCCTGCCCTGGTCCATCAGATGGGCATCCACACCGCCCCTATGAAGACACCTCACAACTAACACTCTTACCGGGGCGCCTCTGGCAGTGATCCGAGAAGTGACCAGCCCTGTGGAGATACTGGTCTCCTTCAGCTGGACCAAGGAGGCCAGCTCAGCCTTCCTCAAGCTGAAACAACGTTTCTCTTCTGCTCTTGTCTTGTCGCTCCCTGACCCCAGCAGGCAGTTTGTGGTTGAGGTGGACGCCTCTAATACTGGTGTGGGAGCCATGCTGTCTCAGCATGTGGAGGATAATAAAATGCCACCCCTGCGCCTTCTTCTCCCATCGTCTCTCAGGTGCCGAGAGAAACTACAGCATCGGAGACGGAATTATTAGCTGTCAAAATGGCCTTTGAGGAGAGGTGGCACTGGCTAGAGGGGGCCTCCATCCCATTACTTGTGTGGAGTGATCATCGTAATCTGGACTATCTTCGTTCCGCCCGAAGACTCAACCCTCGCCAGGCCCGGTGGTTGCTATTCTTCTCCCGCTTCCAATTTACTTGGTCCTATCGGCCGGGATCCAAAAATATGAAACCTGACGCATTGTCCCTGTAAGGGGGAGTGTAAGGTTCGGAGAACCAAACGCGACCGATAAGGATTTCTCAAAGCGTATCTAAAGAGATACGCCACAAAACGCGGAAGTAGCCGCACCAGGACTGAGAACACAGGATCGGGAGCAAAACTTCCCTAGCACAAAGCAACCTCCAAAAACTGAGGCGATCTCGATAAACAGTGAGAATAACTAACAAAAGAACCTCACACACTAAATAATTAGGCGTAACAAGAGGTGGTGAAACAAAACAAAACTCGATAAAACGAGTGAAGGAACAGAATAGAAAAGACCTGTTAGCCAAAGCTCTTGTGGCAAAAGAGCTGAACTGGCAACAGGTGAAAAGAAAGAAGAAGAAGAAAGATTGGAAAGGAAAGAGAAAACCAATCTAATCCTAAATCTTATAACCGGACTTGCTGCGTTTCCTATTCGTACAAACCAGAAATGCAGCGACCGAAATTCCTATACCTTACCGACTTTGTTTGTCAACATAGCAAAGACAATATCGAAGTGCGGAAATGCGGACATCCTGAGATATTTATAGCCGGCAGTAAACGCAAAACAGGTGAAGGGAATAATTGTCGGGCAAGATACAAATACCGGAACGGAGGCGGAAAAAAATCAAAGTGTCCTGACGACGCCAAAAAGGAAACCGCAGAAACAGCAGAGGCTGCTAGAAACTATGACAGTCCCGTCTCCATTAAGTGCCCGAAGTGGAGGGAGGTCCCGAGATGGTGCTCCCACCTGACTGTGGTGGCCGTGGCGAGATTGGACATCGTGGGAGTGGTGGAGGAGGCCCTCCTTACCACTCCGGGTCCTAGCAACACTCCGGAGGGATGCCTGTTCATTTCTGAGTCGGCCCGCCCTCAAGCGCTTACCTGGGCCCACGCCTCCAAGTTGGCATGCCACCCTGGCACCGCCCGTATCCTAGCCCTCTTGTCCCATCGGTTCTGGTAGCCTGAAATGAAAAAAGAGACAGTTGAATTTGTGGCGGCATACAGTTCCTGTGCCCGGTCCAAGTCGGACAATCTTCGCCCCAGTGGGCTCCTGCAACCCCTGGCCGTGCCCCATCGCCCTTAGTACCACATCGCTGTGGATTTTGTCACCGGTCTGCCGGCTTCTGATGTGAACAATGTAGTCCTTACTATTGTGGACCGTTTTTTCCAAAGCCGGACACTTCATGGCACTGCCTAAACTCCCCTCAGCCAAGGAGACCACTGAGCTGCTGGTCCAGCATGTCTTCCGCCTTCATGGCTTCCCCCTGGAGGTCATTTCGGACAGAGGGCCTCAGTTTTTAAGTTTGGCGTTCCTTTTGTGCACTCATTGGAGCTACCCCTACCCCTACCCCTGGCCTCTCCTCCTCGGGAATGTCTCCATTCCTCTGTTGCCTGGGGTAACTTCCACCCCTATTCCCGGAGGAGGAGCGGGAGGTGGAGAACCCCTCAGCGCAGGCCCTGGTATCCCGTGCCTGGAGGACCTGGAGGAGGGCCCGGTCCGTTCTCAAACACATCTCCAGGATGAAAGCACAGGCAGACCGTCATCGATTCCCTGCCCCCAAGTACATGGTCGGCTAAAATGTTTGGCCTTCGTCCCAGGACATCCCCCTCCAGACCACCTGTAAAAAGCGTACCCCAGATTTATTGGCCCCTTCCCCATTTCCTGTGTAATTAGCCCCTCTGTAGTTTGCCTTGAATATTTACTCATGCAGAATTGTCTTCATCTTTCTGCAGTTACCAATTTTTTAAATTTTTTATACACATAGTCAATCCTAGATAGGAATGCTTATATTTTGCCTGTAGCCTCATGCCAATAGTAGGTTACCTTTGTAATGAATTTGAGTCAATTAATATGAATAATAGCCTACGGCATTGCCCCTAATACTTATTTGATACTTTAATAGGCTACATATACATTCCAATAAAGTAAAGATTATTCGTCTGTTTACATCTTACATGATTATATCCTGTATAAACCAGACACCCAAAATCATTATCAAGTACTTATGCTCAAATAGTCATCGGTCTATTTCACTAAATTTATTTTCGTGTTTTAGTCTTCAAAAACATTTTGCAACATTCGTGTAGCACTTAGCAAAAGAACAGCAACATAAAAAGCAATAGTTCGACGTCGTAATACATCATTCGTTCAAAGACGAGATCAATCTATACATTTTCATAAAGAAGACAAAACCACGTGGTAGATATGTTGCGTGCGCGGGTATTAGGCGGTAGTGCTTCTGTTTGCAAACAGCAATTATCACGCGGGTGTGTCTGTGTCCACGCTGCACGGCTACTTCTGTAGCGCTTACTTGAGCGAAACGAAGAAACTATTCCAGAAAGTGTGTGTACGTTAGTGCGTGTACTCTGCTTGGCAGACTGGCCACGATTAGGGCGGAGTTCTCAGATTGAAAAGTGAAGGGTCACTGGACTAGCCATTTTTTTTCACGTTACTCACAAGAGGAAATTGTCAAATGTATATACAATCTAGGTAGGGTTTCATTCCCCTTCCAGCGCGTAGCTTCGTTCGGTAGTGGCACCGTTATTGGATATAAACAACGCCGGAACATCACAACTTGAGTTCAAAACTCGAAGAAGGAAAGGTAGCTACTCGTAACAAAACAGCGCTCGACAGTATAGGGTAAGATTTATTTGTTTTATTCACATCTTTGAAATGTGCCTCCAGAATATAATTCGTCCTTGATTGTCGTTTAAGATTGTCGCCTCAGGGAGAATCATTGTGACATACAAATAAATATCGGTGGAATTCGGTAGAAGTATTTTTTTCTGAAGCAAATGAAAGTTCATTATATTGGGAATATGAAAACATCAACGTTTGTAACTGCAAAATATAACATGCCGTAAATAACGAGGTATATTTAATCCTGGTTTCAATGCAAGGGTTCTGCTGTAAAATGGCTGTTAAAAGAAGTCCTCCCAGAGTAAAGCGTACTCGAAGGATTAATGGCATTGCTGGCGTAGCCTACTTAATGTACGCTTTCGAGTTTCTTCGTTTTGCAAGAAAGTCAACGCGGCTGCTGCTGTGCTGTCCCAGTAACTCCCGTAGCCTACTGGAAGTCGAGTCGTATAGTTATAGTTAATTCTAACTTTAATGCAAATCATGGCGCGATGAATCTAGCGTCGGTTAATGAAATATGGTAATGTCTCCGTGGGCTTGCAGTGGGAACACGATATAACGTTATTAGTGCTATTTTCAGTTACCGTGTAAACCTCGACTATACGTATGTCTTGTGTCATGATGGTAGGATAACGTGTAGTTGCTTTTGTAAAACCACGAAAGCTTTGCGTCAGTCAGACGTGGAGTACAGTGTTAGTAATATTTTATGTTTTTTACCCCTCAATGTTTTCAAGTAGCTTGATTGTCCTTTTGAATTCGATCTTTTGCACCACTCGCGGCGCACTTTCACTGTATGGTTTAGTTTTACTCTTCTTTATGCATGGGGGTGGGGCGGGTTACGTCACAAGCACCATGCACGCTGCCACGTTCAAAATATGGAATGCTTGTAGGTTTTTTTTTGCACACGTGTAAAATCCAGGTTCAGAAAGTAAAAGTCCGCCCCAATATTTTGTTACAATCACCTGGATTTGTTAATTAGCACAATTCTTCAGCCAGGTGGTAGAACTAATTAGTGAAATCAGCTGGCTGAGTTCATGGGTGGAAGAAACGCATGGCACTTTTACTTTCTGACCCCTGGATTTTACACCTCTTTTTTTGTTGTTGTAATCTTTCCAAAATTCTAAGTCGGTGTTCTAGAACAGTGGTTCTCAACCCTGGTCCTGGAGTACCCCTGTGCATGCTGGTTTTCGTTCCAACCACAATTGCAATACTTGAATTTTAACAAGCTGTTAATTTTTCTTAATTAGGTGTTTTTAATGTTTAGAGGGATTATTTACCTTCTTAAGCCACATTATGTAATATCTATGCATGCCATGAAGAATAAAAGTCCAATATTCACATTGTGTTGTATTGTAAATAATTAAAAGGAGGTAAAAAATGTTTTAGCTGATCAAATTAAAGACTGAGGTGAATCAATAGGCTCATAATTGGTGAAATTGTGGACACATGGCCATTAAAACTAACCATTTGGTAAATAATGAAGAATTCAAAGACAAAGCAAATGATAACAAGCCAAACCTGCATTGTGTTAACAAGCTTAAGGAAAAAATTATGAAGGAACATAAACTTGTGTTCAATTACCTAATTAGGAGCCTATTCACCTGAGTTCTTACCTCTTCTTTGTAATTGTTTGCAATATAACACAATGAGCATAATGAACATGGGATTTTTTTTCTTCATGGCATGCATAGCTATTGCTAACATAACGTGGCTTAAGAGAGTAAATAGTTTAAAGTGTTCTCTCTATACAATAAAAACACCTAATTAATAAAAAATAACAGCTTGTTAAAATTCCGGTATTGCAATTGTGGTTGGAACGAAAACCAGCATACACAGGGGTACTCCAGGACCAGGGTTGAGAACCACTGTTCTAGAACTCCATTGCTTTCATTTACCAGTAGTGATTATTACATCAGTGTTGGAATGTTCAGTTAAGAATATTAATTTAAGTTAATGCTTTTAATACACTTGCTGAACGTACATATTGGGTATTTTCACACTGCATTGTAGTTAGCCCTGGGTTATCCTTAGCCCCAAGCTCATCCTGTGTTCACACAAGCATTTATTAACCCTGGGCTAAGCGTTAGCCCAGGGTTAAGGATTCACACTTGTACCCCTAAGCCCTGGGCTAACATCCGTTTGATACTGGGTACGTTTACATGCACACTCACTAATACTCCAATCTTACCCCGATTGTGGGGAAAACTGATTGTTGAAATGGTCATGTAAACGCCTTTATCTGATTATGTTAGGTCATCATCATCGTATTCAAAACCCGATCAACACACCTGGATTTTGCCCAAACCTTAAATTTTTTGGTGCATGTAAACGTTTTACTCCGATTTCTTTTGACCTTTTGAAACAGCGCATGTCAGGCAGAAGTAGAGAGAGGGACGGTGTAAGGTAAAAAATGTTCTGTCTGTCAAAATTCGCCCAGCCTGGGGTTCCTTAGGTATGTCACTTCCAGAATTTTATTATTAAATTAACGCATTTCACCGGTGAAAATATATTGTTGAGTGTTATAAGCTTAATGTTTGGACTAGCTAGCTGGCTAGCACATTAAATAACAGAAATTATTGGGAAATTTTCGAGATCGGTAAAGCTAACTGGAATAATAATGCCTATAATAACATAAATCAACCACTAGCAAGTAGCTATAAAATAACTAGCTATAATAATAATAACTACTAGCAAGCTATAGTAATACCAATTTTTGACGGCCGGATAATTTTTGTCCTTAGAACGGGAAGCAGTTAGTACAGGGGTGGGCAATTCCAGTCCTGGAGGGCCGGTGTGTATGCAGGTTTTTGTTCCCACCAATTACCCCAGCTAAATGAGCTCATTGGCTGTTTACACCAACACTGGTAAATTAGATCACATTAAAATGTTTCATATAGGGACACAAGAAGTCTTCGGCTGTCATTCATGCGCTTATTAAGAATTGTAGCTAAAATGTGAGATGGCGTAGATATTAGGGAAACAGATATGGTCCTCGTTGCCCACCTCTGATTTAGTAGCTACCTTTACTGTTGAGCCGATTATGGAGAGAAGAGAATCATGGAAACGTGGCTTTTGGTGTAATCACATTACTTATATCCATCATGTGTACATGATACTGGCATATTTGATTGCTTCCTATAATCGGATATTGCTGTGCATATAAACATACCAACTATTGGATTGGAGAGTGAAAATTCTATGCGTTGCCACAATGGTTGCCATGGACCCGTTTCACACTGGCTATTTTGTCACTGTGTTTGGGGAGATTTCTGGGGCTAACCCCGAAAAGTCGGTGCTAACCCAACTCCGGAGCAGGGTCAGCTAGCCCAGGGCTAAGGTTGGTGCTAGCCCATTTTAGAATGTGCAAGTGGGAACACTTGGTTAGCCATGGGCTAAAATCTCTCTCAGCCCAGGGCTAAGGGCAGTGTGAATAGGCTTACTGAGAACATACAGGTAAAAAATAGTAATCCAAAATGCATAAAATGCTTGTGCGGTCCCACACAACACGTCATAACACATGTCTTTGAAGGTGTGTTACTCTTGAATGAAAAGAGAATTACTACGTGTCATAGGGTGAGCTTCAGGAGATTAACTTTGCATTCAGCATCTGCATGCAAATGTCACAGCTTGTTGCAATAACTGAGGTTCCGGAATAGACTGTCATGCAGTGTCGAAAAAGCGTGCGCTAGTCCTAAATGACAGTATGCTCACAGACAGGGCACAGGACTGCAAGTTGTGAATGTGTGGTGAGATACAGCGGTAACTGAACTTTAAATAATCGAGGGGACTTGGTTATGTTTTTGAAGTCCCGGTTATATTATACATACATTTCAGTGCTGTGTAGGCTGTGTAGGCCTCATCTTCATGGTGAAATACACAGGGTAGTTGGATAAGGTGAGATGTTGCATTAATAGTGGAGAATTAGGGTTGCAAAAGGGGCAGATTTTCCAGGTAAGCTTTGGTAATTTTTAATGTCATACCTAACATTCCTATTATGTTAGAATTTTACTGCCATTTGTGTTAAGGTTAGGTGATGTTATCGGCAAATATATTTAAAAAAGGTCAATTTTTTCAGTACATGTATTTCCTAAATCTCTAGGATGTCATAAGGCGTTTGCTGAAGAAAACACCAATTTGAAATTATACAAAAAGAAAAAACTAAAAGTAATTTTGGGTCATATAGACCCTAACCTAATAGGAAGGTTAATCAAAGTTAATGCAACACAACAAGAAAACAACAAATAAGTAAAATGTGCTGAACAGGCCCAGGTCTTTTCTGGAGAACAGGTTTCTGCAGCATATGGTACCATCACTGCCATTTCATAGCACATTAATCTAGATCAGGGGAAAGTTCTTATAAAGTTTGGCTAAATGTTCCAGCATGGAAGGGCTGTGGAGTGCTGTTACCATCTGGAAGGCAGCAACCTGGTGGAAGGGACTAAGTGTGAAGCCATGTCCCCTGTTGCTTCAATTATTCTCCAGATCCCCCCGACATCAGCTGCATTGGAGCCAAACTGGTCCCTTTTTGGTGGAACACGCAGCAGAGTGTGCAACAGGCTGACAAACAAAATGGTTGAGAAGCTGGTGGCTATTCGGTCAAACTTGAAACTATTTGAGCCCATCAAGGATGACACCACACAAATTGAATCTGAGGAGGATTGTCCAGATTCTTTAAAGTCTCTTTCTGAAGATGAAGCTAGCTGTGGTTGTGATGAATAATTAGCTGAAGGCAAGCAAGTCAAGTAAAACTATTTTATTTAACCTTATTTTAGTCAAAAGATGAAGTTATTCGTAATACATAGGTAGGCCTATCTAATTTGCTGTCTTAAAGTGAAGGAGATTACAAAAATATATTTTTACATTCATGTTTCCTTATTTAATATGCTTTTCGTTACACAAACTACATTTGAAAAAAAAAATATATATACAAATAAATGTTCACATTGTGGTAAACCAACATTATGTTTGTTGACATTTCTTAAAACCCATGGTTTTCTCCCTAACAATGTGTGCAAAGTATTTGCAGTGACCCCTCAAATAGGCCCAATACATAAAAAAGGCCTACTTAAAAAATACTGTTATCAGTATAAATTCCCAAAATGACCTCAAAATTTCCAAATGGGCTGGGATTCAATCAACAATCGTCCTGAATTTTGAGTAACAATTAAAATCAGAATGAATATTTTCCTTCACAAACACTGTTTGGCGAGTTCAGTCAATCCTAAAACCTGCAAAACCAAGTTCGGTAAGAAAAAATGCTTGCTTTAACTTGTGAGTTACGGACACGTTGATTGAATACAAGCCTAGGTCTGCCTGTAGCCATTAGCTTGTTGTAAACAGCCCCAGGTGCAGAATGTCTGTCAAGTTCAATTTTCTCTTATCAGAGTTTGGTTTTGTTCAATTCAATGTACAGTTTGTGAATTTCACTTAGGATACACAACAAAAATGTTTTTGTTTTTTTAAACAGAAAGGGTAACACATACATACATGCGCACACACACAAACATGCATACACACGGGCACACACACTGCTGCAGCTGAACAGAACAGGCTGATCTGTTCTGGGCCCACGGTGTGCGCAAGGCTGTAAACACGGTCTGTTAGCAAACCCACTTTCTGCTTCGCGTTTTTTTTTTTTTTTTTTGCTCCCGTTGACTGACCGGTGGCGCGCTTGCCGTCAGCAGACCGGGGGGACAGGTGGCCGCCCGCCGACACTCCGGATGCGCGGGAAGCGGAGGGCTTTGTCACCGACGTCGACGTTGTCACTTCCCACTGTGAATTCTGTGGAATCCTGTCAATCCGCCATGGCTCGTCTCATCAGTCAGGACGATGTTTTGATTAAAGATCCAGAGATCGGGGCTGCTGGGTGGCGGCTCACTATTGTGAACACAAAGCGCTCCATTTTCCCTTTTTTTTTTTTTACCCTTTAGCCGACAATGTGCAAGACTTTGAATTCAAGCCTGAATTTAACAGGGAACCTGCAATCTAAGGTCCAGCGTGACTGTGTGTGTGTGTGTGTGTGTGTGTGTGTGTGTGTGTGTGTGTGTGTGTGTGTGTGTGTGTGTGTGTGTGTGTGTGTGTGACTGTGTGTGACTGTGTGTGTCTGTGTGTGTGTGTGTGTGTGTTGGATTTTGAGATAACTCGAACTGCTGTAATGTAGATTCTGGGAACCACTCCCCCTTCCAAAAAAAAAAAAACAAGACATAATGGATAATCCATCCTAGACATTACACGTGCATGCATCAGCATTTCCTAATCTTTTTCGGATATGATCTGTCTGAATTTCTCTGAATTGTGCAAGCAAAAATAAGTTGTTTTCAAAAAGTGTGGCCATCTAGACCAGTGGTTCTCAATCTCAGTCCTCAGTCACGTCAATCACGGACCCTTTGTGTACTGGTTTTTGTTTCAGCCAGTATCTTGCTTGATTAATCCTTTCCGGCCTGTGAGAATATTGGGTCAACATTCCATTTCTTGACATGCAAAAATGTTTGTGGTGTGATCATATTACATCACATACCTAAACTAATACCATTTGTAAACCGCATAATTGGGGCTTTCAAGTGATATAAAGAAACAATAGCATTAATTGAAAGCAGTAACATCAATTATGGAAAGGCATTCACTAACTAAATAAAAAGATAAAAATAAAAAAACGTTGTAAATGGCTATTTTTTGTGAGAGGCCTACATTTTTACCCATTTTATGTTCAAGATAGAAGGAAACCTACGCTATATCATATCTTCATGATCTTTATTGAGTGGTAATATAAATAAGACTAGATTTATCATCTACTGCTCAAAAGTTATGAACACTTCCGCGATGGGTGAGAAAAGGCAAAAACGCTTTAGAATGTTAGGTTGATTGAAAATATGACATGCACAACACACAAATGTTTGTGCTGTGATCGTATTATATCACACCCCTAAGTGTAATATACCATTTTGAACAGGATAACTGGGGCTTTCAACATATATACAATAATATGCTTTAACACAATATCGTCAATTATCAACAACAACAAAAAAATCACTAATTTATTATTTGTTTTATTTTCTAAATGGCTATTCTTCATGAGGTGCCTAGGTTTTTAACCATTTCATGTTCAAGGTAGAGGGAAACTTAAACTGTGTGGTATCTTCACCATTTTGTGAGTAATACAGAGTAGAAATAAGAACTGGTTTATCATTTACTGCTCAAAAGTTATAACCACTTAGTCAAGGATGGGAAAATGCTTTAGAATGTTAGGTCATTAACATTTCACATTACCAGTTCCGTACTCCTAATGGGCCACTGTTGAGAATCAGTTGATATAATGCAAATTTAAAAGACACACACACACTGAAATAAAAAGAAAAGAAAATGCCTCACAAGAGAGCTGTTCGCTGAGACGCTAAGAGCTAACTTTTAGACTAATGTTACTGTTTTTAGCTTCAGTTATTATTTAGCTAACTAGTCTACACTAAATATTCACATCTATCAGATCACTTATGTTAATAGTACAACAGACGTTTTCACAATTTCAGCTCAAAACGAGAGCTATGACGATTTCAGCTCAAAACGAGTATGGCTCTGAAAAAACTTTTTTAAGAATAGGGTCAGAGCTTAGAATGTGCCAATGCTTGTTAATGGCGCTTTTATATTGGGGTGCCAAGGGTGAGTATTGGACACTGCGATTGATAAGTTGTTGAGTGCTTTTGTCTCTCATATTGTTGAGACAGTCAGATTGTGTGGCATCATGGAAATGTTCAGATGCAGTCTGAATCCATTCCTCAGTATACCCACGCTGTCGAAGACGGTTCACAAGGTCATTGTCGTGCATGGTAGCGTTCATCAGAGCTACAAGTTCTGTGCACACGATTGAACTAACTAATAGGAAGATCCCTCTTGAGTGGCACAGGGTGATAGCTGTGACCATGGAGTTTCAGTCAGTGGGTTTCCTATACAAGTCAGTTGTCAGTCTGTTCTGCTCTCTAATAACCATAATGTCTAGGGGTGTCACGATACTGATTCGAAATCGAAAATCGATCGAAATGAGCGTTTGATTTCGAACTTCGAAATCACAAGCTGGTTCGCGATTCTCCAAGTTTTTTTTTTCTCTCCACCCCCGCCCCCCGTGCGCTCGTCTTAGCCTTTCATGTGATGGGTAAAATGTTAAAAAAAAGTAGCCTACTTGGCTATCTCTAATGTAAGCGTTTCCGACAAAACGAAACTTGACGCCTTCCACTGCATTTTGTTCGTCCACGCAGTGCGTCCGAAGAAAAAAAAAACAACGATATTTTAAAGAAGACACAGCTGCTAGTTAACGTTAGCTTACCGGTAGCCTGCATTACTTTTTGACACACCATGGCCATTGCCGGAGTCGGAGATGGAGAAACAGAACTAGAAAATCCTCCTGCTTCCCTCAAGTCACCGGTGTGGCAACATTTTGCCTTCCCCGTGAGTTATATAAACAACGAACGCGTCATTGACAAAAAAACGACAGTTTGTCGGCTATGCTACACGCGAGTACCATACACCACCTCAGGCAACACGTCAAATATGGCAGGACACATTCGCAGGCATCACAAAGAAATAGATTTGACTGGGAAAAAAACATTGACACAGGCAACTCAAATAACAACCGAAATGACAGTTGTCAGGGCATGAAAAAAATGTGTAAATAGTTAATAGCGTGGTTCAACTGTTTAGTATTTCAGATATTAGTTTGTTAAAGCTCTTAACTGTTCAAAGAATGTGAACACGCTCATCTTTTTAAAGAAGAATTTGAAAATGTAAATGACCATTGTGTAAATTGTTAATAGCGTGGTAAATGTTCAACTGTTTATTCTAGAGTCTAGTTTTGATATATACATTACAGGCATTTTGCAGACGCTCTTATCCAGAGCGACTTACACAACTTTTTAGCATTTCTTTTACATATATTATCCAATTATACAGCTGGATATATACTGAAGCTACCTGGGAATCGAACCTGCAACCTTTCGGTTACAAGGCCAGTTCCTTAACCATTATACTACACTATATAGATATAGCTCTTAACTGTTTAGGTGTGTTTAAATATTCTCATATTTTTGTTATTATTTATAATTGTTATTATTCAAATAAAAGTTACTTATTGAGAAACAAGTATTTTTCTTTACAAGTCAAGACTCGATAGTCTAACAATGGCATAGCCATTAGTTAGACTATAGTGCTGGGAAAAAAAATTGTGCTGAAAAAAAATCGAATCGAATCGTGACCTTAAAATCGAAAGTCAAATCGAATCGCGGATTTGGAGAATCGTGACACCCCTAATAATGTCAAGAAAATTCATACGAAGTTGGTCATATATGAAGTTCAAATGTTCATTGCTAGAGTTCAGAAAACAACTGGAATGCTGTCAATTCAGATTCAGGGCCAGTAAAAATAAGAAAAATATCATCAATGTATCGTCTCCACAATTTGATGGAAAATAAGAAAAGGTTACAATGAGGATTAAAGACAGTGTCAATTTCAAATAAGCCAACAAACAGATTTGCATAATTTGGAGCCATTGTGCTTCCCATGGCTGTACCTTTAACCTGTAAATTAAAGTCATTTTCAAAAAGAAAGTAGTTTTTTTTGTGAGCACCAGTTCTGTGAGATCTTTTAAACATGTGGTGCTGGGTACAAGGTCAGTTCTTTTGTCTAGAAAATGTACAATGGCCTCTAGTCCCCCATTGTGTGGAATGTTGGTGTATAGGCTCTCCACGTCTAGTGTGACTAGAAATGACTCCGGTTCAACTAGCTCAATGTTTATTAATTGATTGAGTTTAAAAAATGGGCGATGTCTTCCTCTGGAGAGTGTAGCTATCTGGCCTAACTTCCCTGAAGTAAAAAGTTGTGAGTAAAATTTCAATACCAATGAAGTCCCCCTCCCGCTGGTGAAACAATATTGACGGGGCGATAACGACTACGAGAAAGATTATACATTTCAGCCAATTGACCTGTATTTTAAACACATCCACAGTTGTTCATTCGTGATTAATTGCCTTGATAGTTTTTAATAATGACAAAAGAAGGTGATCCCAAATATCTAGCGGGTAATCAATCAGGGTTGATGTCAATTCCATTTAAATTCAGGGAAAACCTGTAATGTTCTTCTGTATGGAGAATTTTTAGTTAATATGTTCAATTTCAACAAAAAGGCCCCTAATTCCTGAATGGACTTCATGGAAACTGAATTAACCCCAACCCTGTAATAGAAGGATAGAGCGTTTGCGCGAAAGTGTTTTTCACTTGACGATGATCCACCTACCATATTATTTCACTAAACTTTGTTGTAATGGCAGAAATTTTGTGCAGGCCTTTTAGAAGTGCAGGGAACGCTGAATAATTAGAGCAGATAGTTGGTAAGGAACGGATGTGTTTATGGCGCTCCTCCTCTCTCTCTCCCACCCCTCCCTATACACCTCCATAAATATGGTATTTTTCTGCCCGTTGCAGATTTCCCATGCTGAGCGATTTGGGAATGCAGCCTGGTGTTCTAGTAAAGTCGGTAAATATTTAAAATCGGTTCCCAGCGTTGTCAAATTATCATCAAGGCAGGGCCAACCACAGGTGTCTTGGTCGACTGCCTGAACCTGTTGTGGTTGAAAGCCAGAAAATGCAGCCCAAGTGATACAGGCATTTCCAACAGGCCCCCGTTTTTGGGTTCCCCTGTGTCTGAATTTGGTGAGCCCAGAAAGTTCACAAAATCATGAAGCTTGATGAGGCATGATTAGCAATCGGGGTGTTACTCTGTAGTGTTAGGGATTGCAGCTACACCGCTCTTAGGTCCAGCAGTGTGTGTGTGTCTGTTTGTGTTTATGCATGTGGGTGTAGGGGTGTGTGTTTGTGCATACGCATGTGGTGGTAGGGGTGTGTGTGTGTGTGTGTGTGTGTGTGTGTGTGTGTGTGTGTGTGTGTGTGTGTGTGTGTGTGTGTGTGTGTGTGTGTGTGTGTGTGTGTGTGTGTGTGTGTGTGTGTGTGTGTGTGTGTGTGTGTGTGTGTGTGTGTGTGTGGGTGGGTGGGTGGGTGGGCGGGCGGGCCTGTGGGGGCATTAGACCTCCAGCGCCGCTATCCTGTTCCTCTGAGGGTGGCGTTTCTAATGAACTGGGGCCGATAGCCTATATCCTCAGAATTACTGACCCATATCCAGGCTGCTCGTTTGTCTGAGGAGCAGGAGGAGGATGAGGAGGAGGAGATGCCAGGCGTGTGGGTGAGGAAGCGGTCTTTATCTCATAAGTGATGTTGTGGGCCTGTGCCCTCCAACCCTCTTACAGGCACTTGTATGCGTCACGGCTAGATAATCATGTTTTTGTGCTGAATGTTAATGTATCTGATCATGTAGAAGCAGTGCTCTCTCTTTCTATATGTCATGCATAAACAGTCACAAAAAAAAACCATGCACACACACACACACACACACACACACACACACATGCAAGCATGCACACACACTCCGCTCAGAGTAATACCTTGCTACCATATAATCTTCTCACTGTGCTGCTCTATGTTCCATCTAACCTAACAGCACAGCTGCACCGTCGCTGAAATGTTCCAGGAATTGGATCTTTCTTTTTTTTTTGCGGCTCTCAAGCTTGAAGGTAAAAAACCCATGGATCAGGTGCCTTCAGTCTTTTCCGAGGAGGGCCGCTGTGTGTGCTGGCTTTTGCTGCAGCCTTGCCGGAAAACGGCCAAGTCAACTAATTAACTAATTGTGGTCATCAATCAAGACCTTTATTTGCTTACACGGGTGATTTTGCGCTTGGCACGCACACCGGCACATCTTGGATAAGGCCGCGGAGTCCTGCTGTAAATCATCAAAGGCTTTTGGCGTCCAGAGAACCTCTTAACATAGGCCAATGGGTACGTTTTCATAAGAAAAAATCAACGTAGGCTAGAAAAGCTCTACAAAAAGTCTACACGGCACTCAAATCTCCGTTGCAAAAATTAAAAAGGGCAGGATAAACCTATAAACATTTTCATAGTTTTGATTTTAAAATATAGAAATGTGAAATTGGGATGTTTGCGGCTCTGCGGCTGCCTTCTGTGTTTATTTAAAGGTGCTTTAGGATTTGAGGCGGATACTGGAGGTCTGTGCGCGTCTAACAGTTACCCAGAGGCCACGGTGACGAGGTCGGTTTTAAGATGGAACTGTATCGCCTACACTCCCTGACCCTATTCGGGCATCGTCACGGGAACACGGGTTGCATTGTATTGGGGAGTGACGGGAGAGTTTTCACGCGGTTTTACGAGGTTTCATGAGTCATAATGGGCAGACATGCCAATGAAGTCACTGTTTGCCAAACACAATAAACCCAGTCCAAGCACACGTTGCTTTTCCACAACCGCTTCCTGACTTCAGTGGTCAATCGGTTGCGTCACGCCTACGGTTTTAGCCATTCTAAACGGCCCTTGGTCCTCCTCGGGCCTGTCCGCGTAAATGGGTGTGGTCACGGTCAAGGGTTATCACAAGTGGCTTGTTATCAAAACGTGGAAGGCAGAAGGCGTCTTTCAATGGGAATATGACGTCTGCACCAAGGAGCAGAGTTGCGTGGGGGGGATTTGGAGTGCTGCTGGCTCCATAGAGGCCTGATGGTGGACAAGAAATTGGGATGGCAGCCTGGGTCTACTTGCCTGGCCTAAGTGTGGAAATGCACCTATTGATGTCAATAGCCAGACATAAATCGGGGGTGGAACTTTTTTTCCACATGCAGGTCATCAGGGATTCATGTGGAAGGGCGGGGAAGCATTCCCGCTTAGCCAATCTCTGCTCCTCTCCTTAAAGACACACCCACCGACCCTCCACACTCCACCCACTTGGGAAACCAGCCTGTTTCCGCTAGCCCAACCATATTTCATCGCACCTGGCAAGGCAGGTAACAGGTAATTAGGTGTTAAAAATACGGCACCAGTAAGTGGTGTTTACTGTGTCAGATGATGGTGAGCCAGACTTTCCACTAGTATCTGTTTTTTTTTTTTTCTTTCTTTCTAAAAAGCAGATTGGGCTGTTGTGTCTGAGCTAGAATTTTCCATCGCGTCAGGCTCGCGGTCCAGAGGCGAGCGCTATGGAACGTAGCTATCACAGCGCAGGTGGCACTTATGGAGCGGAGGGTATATATGTAGGGTCTGGGCCGGGATTTGGGGCAGGGATGGTGAGAGACCGTGGTGGGACACTGACTTTAGATGGGTTCAGAGAATGCTGGGGAATATGGGGTGAGTATTCAGGAGCGTCCTTAATTTTGTTTGGACAAATAAACTTATCTTTCACGCACAAACGCACGTACACACATGTACTGACTCACACACCTTTTCTTGCTCCAACACAACACATATAACCAGTTGTTGTGTTATTTTTACCCGGATTCAAGGAAGCTGCTCTCAGCCAAAAATTGAACAAATGGAAAATTGTAAGATTTTTGGGCGAGACCTGTTTTAGTTGAATCTTTTGCTGTTTTGGTTTCTGCATCCCGGTTGAACGTTCATCACAATGCGGGATTTGAGCATCTTTTTTCCGACAGAATTATTTTTAGCGGCACCCAATGGATCCAGGCCAGGTAGGGGTACCTGTCAGGTGTGTGCAGGTCATGTCTCCTGGGGGGACAAAGGATACATTTTATCTTTTTATTTAAATACTGAATTTGAATTGCTTTTTAAAAATTTTATTGCCATATTTTTTTATTTGACCTGTTTGTGTTTCGTATTTCATAAAAGCTATGTTTATTTAGATTCCCAACGTACCAATGAGAACGCAGGCGCGCGTTCACAGTTGAAACCATCCACGAGTGGCCCACGTACTGCTTGGTACTTCTTAAAACCGTTTTCTTCCAAGCCCCAGGGAACTTCCTGGGGTAATAGGTTCCAGATTTGGTAATATAATAGCGTGTGCTGTTGGGGCATCTGAACAGGATTACACAACTTTTAAAAAAAATCTGTGGGACTGTCGCCTTATACCAATGCTGTCATTGTGTCCTCCTGCCAAGAACGGTGGAAAAGAGCGTGACTCACTCATTTCAGCCGGTGCAGTAATGGAACAAAATGGAGTGTGCTTTTTGTTACAGTGCCGCGGTTGGGTTTCTTCATGTTTTCTAACTCCTCAGAAGGGGAAATAATGACAAAAGGAGTAAAATAATGAGCTTCTGCCCTCTGTTACAGACATGCACACGCATGCAGATGTCCCTGGTGGTGAGTGTGTGTGTGTGTGTGTGTGTGTGTGTGTGTGTGTGTGTGTGTGTGTGTGTGTGTGTGTGTGTGTGTGTGTGTGTGTGTGTGTGTGTGTGTGTGAGAAAGAATGGATGAGAGAGCAAGTGTATTTGTATCTGTGCGTGTGGAGTGGATGTACGTGGGTGTGTTTTTGTGTGCGCGAGAGCGAGTGTGTGTGCGAGACGGAGAGAGAGAAAGCAAGTGTATTTATGTCTACATGTGCGGGTGTGTCTGTTTTGTTTGATCGTGTGTTTTTGTGTATTTCTGGGTTGGCACGTCGCTGAGAGAAAAAGTGAGTCTTCCGTGGGGGTGGAATAAGCGCTTGTGAGAGAGAGAGAGAGAGAGAGAGCGTGCGAGTGTGTGTGTGTGAGAGAGAGAATGTGCGAGTGTGTGTGTGTGTGAGAGAATGTGCGGGTGTGTGTCTGTGTAAGAGAGCAAGTGTGTGTCTGTGAGAGCGTGTGAGTGTGTGTCTATGTAAAAGCGAGCAAGTGTGTGTCTGTGTGAGAGAGCGTGTGAGTGTGTCTGTGAGAGAGAGAGCGTGCGAGTGTGTCTATGTGTGAGAGATAGCGTACGAGTGTGTGCCTGTGTGTGCGAATGTGTGTCTGTGTGAGATAGCGTACGAGTGTGTGTCTGTGAGAGCGTGCGAGTATGTTTCTGAGTATCAAAGAACAGAATTGAAATGAGACTTCGCTCTATCGCTGAAGTAGGTTACTGGGCCATCTTGACTCAGTTCTGATGTCTAAGTTATGTATAACCACATTTAACTCTTCCCCTATAGCTGAAAAATCCTCTTAAGTTTCAGTTTTTTTTTAGTAAAGTGTGTACCACAGAGCTCTGAGAACCCTTGATTGCTGGGTTCCCATTGGAGAGTTAAACCTGCACTTTCTGAAGCTAGCAACCCAGAAACAAGCACCCATCGGACCGCCGTCTGCGGCAGCTGCCGGTTGGCCAGCATTTTGCAAATCGCTGCTACGGCATTCCGCAGGCGGTGGGAAAGATCACCACCCGCCCCGCGTTTATCCAGCAGCTGATCCTCGTCTCGACTGCTCTGCCTCTGCTGCCGTCATGGGCCCGTTTAAAAAAACGCTGGCAAATTAACAGCTGCGCTGACGGTGGGCAACAAGTTGGCAGCTAGTGGGCACTGCATGTTTGCCCTCTGGGAGCTAAACAAGTTTGTTTGAAATCCTTCCTGCCTTAGTCCTGCAGTTATACAGCCTGTAGCCTGGGGGCGGGATTCAAGTCCCTAACTAAGCCACCTGTGTGTAGAACTGGAGGGATTTGATTGGTTTGAAATGAAGCCTGGTTGACTGTGCATCTGAGGTAAGAACTCTGTGACGTTGCCATTCTGGGACACAGTGGAATGGCCTGGATGTGTCCTATGCAGGGTAGCAAGGTTTTCACTGTACAGTTCCCACCCATGCGCTTCAGTTCCTGTTACTGTGTAGTTTTATAACCATCTCCACATGCCTTTGCATCGATGGAATGTACTGTGATATACCGTAAAATATGTGAACTTTTTGAAAACTCATGATAAATATTTCACAGTGCAGTTTAAAAAGTATATATTGCGATATTTTAAAGTGGCAATGATTTAGATATGCGCCCGTATGTTGTGAAGTGTTATGAAATATCTGAATAATAAATTTAGTCTCAAACTGCAGTATATTCGATCTCCGTGATGGTTGGTCAGACCCTTTTTCTGTGTCGGGCGTTTGCTGTTGTGATGCAGGAATGTAGCTGTGCATTGTCTCCTGACCAGAGCCTGCAGTGGATCAATCGCCTCTGTCCTTTTGGGACCGTGGGGCGTCACGTGACTGTGGAATGACATGCAGCTTTTCTGGGAGTGGCCTGTGTCTGTTGTGTCTGTACAGCCAGAGAAGACAAACAGTCTGCGAGGCTGGACTGCGGTTGAGATGAAACCACACACCAGAGGTCAATGCTCAGCTCTGCAGTGCAGGGCCCCGCCTGACAGAGGCATAAAGGACGGCCATCTTTTTTCAGTGTGCTTTTGCATGGTGTGCACAGATAACGGAGCACTGCCATAACCACTTTCCCACTTAGCTCCACTCGGTGCCTCTGATGTCACACTGTGACAAGATGGTCTTTTTTTTTCAGATGTGAATCAGCAAAGCCGAATGAATGCACGATGCACCAATGAACATATTGGCATCTAGATTCCTTTTTCTTTTGGGGGAAAAAACATGTTGAAAAAAACGGAACGTTTGGAACATTATAGTGTGTTCTGATAGAAGTTCTGTAATTTCTGGAACATTCTGTGTATTCCGGGCTCTCTTTGCTTTGTCTGAATCTAAATATAATGACAATTAAAGAACAGAAATCAAAAGAAAAAAACTAATATGTGTTTTTTTTTTTTTGTGCAATACTGGTGTGCATTGCACCAGTCAGAGCCATGCCTGTATTTGTGTAATGCACAATGCAGGGCTTCCAGGCCATTGTGGTTTACCCTGTCAGCTGGCAGCTGCTCAGCTAGTCTGCAGTACCAGCAGCAGCAGGTTTTTAATACAGTGCTGGTTTTTTTAATCTGTCTGGATTGTTGGGAATCAGCCCTTGTTTTCATGGTGTGCTCTTACCGTTGCAACTGAGGGTCAAGGCGTTTCTAGTAATTTTCGAGGAAAATGTAGGATAGCTACTTCAGCATATTCTGAAGCGCTTTCATTGGCTTGCATTTCGAGCACTCAGTAAGCACTGCCTGACGTTTCTCACTTCCTGAAAGTTCATTCATGTTTCCTATCCGTTTAGGTTAACTGTATTCTCCGTAAAGACAAAAATGAACATCTCTGAGGAGTTTTGATTCCAGTCCCGCACAGGTTTCCAGTATTCATTCTATTCAGTCTTTAAAACCAATTTGACACTTCTGTTTGAAAACACTTGTAGAATTGAGACGGCTTGCCATTGTCATTAGCTTGTCAGCTGGATTCAGGAAAGGTTTTATTGACCAAGCCTGGCCCACAGGGAACGGGTCCCTTTTCGGTTCTCTCAAGACCTTTGTAGTATGAAAAGGTTTTACAGACTCCTGTTTTCCGCCATCATTTGATTGGAATGGTGAAAATGGTGGCGCAGTGGTAAGCGTCATGCTCTCAGTTTTCTGTAACCTTGCTTTTGTGATAAACGTTAAAGCTAGCTGAAACCCGTTGGCTAATATAATCCAAGTCACATTTAATTAAAGGTTGTATCAGCGATTTTGGGTGGAAACATAAATGATGACATTCATCTGATTTTTCCTCACGATCCGCTAGCTGCCCGCCCCATAAGCAGGCCGTCAAAAAACTGCGTCTCTGTAGGCAGCCTATGCTCCGAGATCGTACACAAAAACAAATGATACTACCAACCACTCAAAACCAAAATAAACAGTATTCCAACCAATCACAATGATCTGCACAAACGTGACGTCACTTCTGAAGCGAAATCCCAAACAAACATACTTATGAATAATTGTTATGTTTTAAAAAATAGTGTTCAAGCATCCAGAATTATAACCACGTTAATAACGTTTGTAAGAAACCAAACCGTTTGTAAATCCGTCAAGATTTCAGCGAGATAAGAGTATTAGCGTTTGTGCAGATCATTGTGATTGGTTGGAATACTGTTTATTTTGGTTTTGAGTAGTTGGTAGTACCATTTGTTTTTGTGTACGATCTCGGAGCATAGGCTGCCTACAGAGACGCGGTTTTTTGACGGCCTGCTTATGGGGCGGGCAGCTAGCGGATCGTGAGGAAAAATCAGATGAATGTGATCATTTATGTTTCCACCCAAAATCGCTGATACAACCTTTAACTTTCCAATTATGTTCTTGCACAAAGTTGGACCTATACACATTGTGTGGTTAGGTTCCTGTGCTGTCCTGTGGCATTGAGTGTTAAGTCAGTTTATTTCTGTAATGTGCACATTGCTTCGGTTTAATAAATGTTACAAGGGACAATTGTGGAGCTACATTTGGGCAGCTCACCCATCCAAAGATGTTCTCAGCAACAGTGACACTGACTACCAGCATACCAGTTGTGAATGTCCTTCCCCCAGTTGTGATTCGTCTTGTTAAATTGTTGACGTTTGGATCAGCTGGGCCCCACCCTGCAATTTGGGGCGGGCTTATCCCACACAGCGATTTTAAGGATGCAGAAAAGCATGGCAAGCGAGGCTAAGGTGTTTCTGGAATCAGAATAAATAAGTGTGAGAGGGAAGGATCCCTGTGGAATGAGCCACAGGTCGTCACCTAGCTGTCTCTTAGCAAAAAGAAGCTCTTCATTCAGTCTTGCTCTGACGGAATACAGTTTGTGTTTGTACGTGTGGCTCTGTGCTTTCAGATAAATTGCCCATTTCCTGTTTTCAGTACAGCTTCTTTGTGGCAGTGTTTCTGAAAAACGTTCTGTGCCAATAAAATAGAATTGAACAGAGTTTCAGCAGAGGAACTTCTATGTGTGTTATGTATTAAAGACTTTTTCTGGGTGTAGTTTTGTAATATGTTTGTCTATTAGTAGTATAGTGTGTTTAATGTATCGGAGAGCTTGCAGTGAACTGTTCAGGGACAGAACAGTGTACTGTAAACTATTGTTGTGCATCTGAGTGTCTTTGTATGGTGTAGCTTACGCTGCGTTCTCACATCGAGCAACTTCGGTCGCCCAGTTGCCAAAAGTCCATTCATTTTCTATGAAGTTGAGCGACGGTCAGCGACCTGAGCAACTGGGCAACTGAGCGACCAAAATCGGCCGATAAATGTTACCCGCATTTTAACTTTTTGCGGCCATCGGCTGTAGCGGCCAATAGGGCTGCACGATATATCGCAACGATAATTATCGATTGCAATAACGGCCGTTGCCACCGTGTGGGGCGCCTTTTTGTCTTTTTTTCTTTTAAGTATACCCAATATACGGCAGTAAACATCCAAACCTCAGAAGCTGCGATAAATGCTTCCGGAAAAAAACATCACCGCTGATATCTATTGAGTGTTGATAAGACAGCCAACCAGCAGCAAGGTCGTACAGCTTTCATGTGATCATGTGATGTGTTTTTGTCAATCGCATGAAAGGAGCAACGCCTTTCTGTGATTGTCCGTCTTATCAACACGCGGTAGACAGTGATGACGTTTTTTTCCCGGAAGAATTTCACACGGGTTTTGAAGTTTAGATTTCTACCGCATCAAGTATAATTAAAGGAAAAAAGACGAAAAAAAAGGCAAAACCTCACATGCTGGCAACGGCCGTTATTGCAATCGATAATTATCGTTGCGATATATCGTGCAGCCCTAACGGCCAATCAGAGTTCCGCGCTTCCTAGTTCTCCAACCGATATGATACTATTTTGTGAATAATTGTTCCTCCCGCTCCACTCATTGCAGCAATGGAAGATAAATATAATAATAAATAAATATGGTACAAGCCTACCCTGTCCTGTTCAACCCTAACAACATGTTTTATAGTTTTATACACTACTAGAGAGACAGACAGACATATGCCGTATATCTACTTATCTGTCTATCTACTTATCTATCTATCTATCTATCTATGACGTTATCTATCTAGGGAGGGGGATAGAGATCACTAGCTGGCTAGCTAGCTAGCGAAGAAGACAGATATATCGCTAGCTAGCTAGAACAAATAGCCCAATGATTATCAGTGTCATGACATAACTATAAAGAATACTTTATATGTAAATAAGTTTTTGATATATTGTGCATTGTCGTTGTTTCTCTTCATAAAAAATTGTAGCTGCTCGAGTTGAGTTGCTCGAGCCGGGAAGCTCTTACCCTGCCCTCGGCGTTAGTGGACTTGAGCGACCCAGCAACCGAGTCGCTCGCTGTGAGAACGCAGCGTTAAGGGCAGGATCTCAAACTCCAGCCCCAAGCTGCCATATCTCCTGGCTTTCAGTGAGTCTAAGTGCTTAATTTCAGTCACTGATTGGCTAAAGGCTAAATTGGCTATTCCACTCTGCATGATTCTGAGGCTGAATGTGGCTGCCTGCAGGAAGGAAATCACAGAATCCTGCAGACACTGGGGTGCTCCAGAACTGGAGTTTAGATCCCTGGTGTAAAACATTAATACAAGGCGTTGTGGTTTGATACATGGCGTACATATCATGATCCCACAGAATGTAGCATAAAGTGATGATCTGTGTCCCTCTGTCTGTCTGTTCCCAGGCTGTGGCAGGGCAGCCTCTGCGGCCCCCATGGCCTACACCCTTGGCTCCGGGCCCGACTCTGGGCCTGCCGTCGGCACTCAGTACTGCGTCACCAAGGTGGAGCTCTCCGTCAGCGGCACCAACCTGCTGGACCGGGACGTCACCTCAAAGTCCGACCCCTTCTGCGTGCTCTTCCTG